>CM038218.1:105545456-105830418 GCA_021442155.1 Cymbidium sinense
AACCTACAACTCCTAAACCTTGGGACAACCTAAACTGCCAAGCCCTAAATCATAAACCCTAAAAAACTCTAAACTCACAAACCCTAAACCCTAAACCCTAATCCTTAAACCCAAACCCCAAACTCTAAACCCTACACCCTAAAATCCTAAACCCTTAACCCTTAACCCTAAACCCTAAAAACCCTAAACCCTAAAGCCTAAACACTAAACCCTAAACTCTAAATCATAACCCTAAACCCTAAACTCTAAAATCATAAACCCTAAATCCCTAAATCGTAAACCCTAAACCCTAAACCCTAAAAATGAAATAAATAAAAATAAATAAAATAAATTAATAAATTAATAAACTTAAATAAAAATAAAATAAAATAATAAAATGAAATAAAACAAAAATCTTAAGCTTAACCTAAACCTAAAAAGAAAATAAAATAAAAAATAAAAAACAAAATTGAAATAAAATAAATAATAACCTAAACTAAACAAAAAAAATAAAAAACTGAAATAAAATAAAAACTAATCCCAAAATAAAAATAAAACAAAAATAAAATAAAATAAAATAAAATAAAACCCGAACTCCTAAAAAATAAACCTAAAATAAATAAAAAATAAAACCTAAAGTAAAAATAAAAATAAACTAAACCTAAACTTAAAAATAAATTAACCTAAAATAACTAACCAAAACCTAAACCTAAAATAAACAAAACCTAAACCAAAACCTATGCTAAATAAAATAAAATAAACTAAAAATAAACTTAAAAATAAAACTAAAATAAACACATAAAACCTAAACCTAAAAAATAAAATAAAAACTTAAACCTAAAATTAAATTAAAAGAATAAAATCTAAACCTAAAATATAAAATAAAAATAAAACTAAACTAAAAGTAAACCTAAAACTAAATAATAAACTAAAGTAGAAAACCTAAACTAAAATAAATAAACCTAAAATAAATAAACTAAGCTAAATAAAAATAAAAATAAACCTTAATAAAAATACAAAATAAAATAAACTAAAATAAATCAAAAATAAACTAAATAAAATAAATATACCTAAACCTACCTATTTATTAAAAAAAAAAAACAAAATAAAAGAACCTAACCCTAAACCCTAAATCCTAAAACTAAACCCAAAACCCTAAACTTTAAACTAACCCTAAACCCTAAACCCTAACCCTAAACCCTAAACCTTAACCCTTAACCCTTAACCCTAAACCATAAAAGCATAAACCCTAAAACCCTAAACCCTAAACCCTAAAAATTAAAAATAAACCTAAATAAAAATAATATAATAAAATATAATAAAATAATTAAAAAATAAACTAAAATAAACTAAACTTAATTAAAAATAACCTAAACTAATAAAAATAAAATAAAAAATAAAAAAACCCAAAATAAAATAAAAAACCAAAACCTAAACTAAATAAATTCTAAAAATATAACAAATAAATAAACTTAAACCTAAATAAAATTAAAAAAATAAAATAAAATAAAAACTTAAACTAAAGCCTAAACCTAAACCTGAAAATGATATAAAATAAACTAATAAAAATAAACTAAAATAAAATAAATAAAACCCAAAGTAAATTAAAAAACTAAACCTAAATAAACCATAAACCTAAACTAAAAAACTAAATAAACTAAACTTAAACCCTAAACCAAAATAAACCTAACTAAACTAAACCTAAACCTAAATAAACCTAAACTAAACTCTAACCTAAACTAAACTAAAACCCAAACCTAAACTTAACCTAAAATAAACTAAACCAAATAACTAAACTAAACTATAACTAAAACCAAACTCTAAACTAAACTTAAATTCTAAACTTAAACTAAACTAAACTATAATCCTAAACTTAACCCTAAAAAATAAACCCAAAAACTCTAAAAATTTAAACTAAACTAAATAAAAAAATAATAAACCTAAATCAACTAAACCTAAACTCCTCTCTCTAAACCTAAACCTCAAAACTAAACTAAATAAACCTAAACCTAAACTAAATAAAAACTAATTAAACCTAAACCTAACTCTAACCCTAAACTAAAAAAATAAACCCTAAACCTTAAACTAAACCCTAAACACTAAAAATAAAAAATAAATCTAAATAAAAATAATAAATTAAAATAATTATAAAATAAATAAAATAAACTTAAACCTACTAGTTTACTTAATTTAAAAAAACCCTAAACCCTAAACTTTAAACCCTAAATCCTAAACACTAAACCAAACCCTAAATCATAAACCCTAAACCTAAACCTAAACACTAAACCCTAAACCTAAACCCTAAACCTAACCTAAACCCTAATAAAACCCTAAACCTAAAACCTAAAACCTAACCTAAACTAAAATAAAACCTAAACTAAATAAATTTAAAATAAAATAAATAAATAAACTTAAACCTAAATAAAATAATAACCTAAATTAAAACCTAAACTAAACCTAAAATGATATAAATAAACTAATAAAATAAAATAAAATAAAATAAATAAAAAACCCAAACTAAATTAAAAAATAAAATATCCTAAAATAAAACCTAAATAAAATAAAAAACTAAATAAAATAAAAAATAAAATAAACCCTAAATAAAATAAATAAAATAAAAACCTAAATAAAAACTAAACCTAAACTAAACCCTAAACTAAACCCTAAACCTAAATCCTAAACTTAAACCCTAAACTCTAAGCCCAAAGCCTAAAACCTAAACCTAATAAACCCTAAACCTTAAAACCATAAAATCTAAATAAACCCTAAATAAACCTAAAACCCAAACCCTAAATAAACTATACCTAAACCCTAAATACTATAACCTAGAAACACTAAACCCTAAACTAACACTAAACCTTAACCTTAAACCTAAACCTAAAAAATAAAACTATACCTAAACTAAACATAAAATAAACTTAAACTAAAATAACTAAACTAAACCTAAACTAATAAACTAAAAAATAAACTAACTTAAACTAATAAAAACTAACTAAATAAAAAAAATAAAATAAACTAAAATAATTAAAAAATAAACTAAATAAACTTAAACCTAAAATAATAAATCTAAACCTAAACTAAACTCTAAAAAAAATACCTAATAAAACCCTAAATCTAAACCTAAAACCCTAAACCTAATAAACCCTAAACCTAAATAAACTATAAACTAAAACCCTAAACTAAACCCTAAACCATAAGCCTAAATCATAAACCCTAAAATCTAAACTATAAACCCTAAACCCTAAACCCTAATCCTAAAACTAAACAAACCTAAACCACTCTAAAATCCTAAAACCTAACCTAACACTAAACCCTAAAACCCTAAACCCTAAAGCTAAACACTAAACCATAAATAAATCATAACCCTAAACCCTAAACTCTAAAATCATAAACCCTAAATTAAATAAAAACCTAAACCTAAAATAAATAAATAAAATAAATAAAATAAATTAATAAATTAAACTAAAATAAAATAAAATAAAATAATAAAATAAATAAAACAAAATCTAAGCAACCTAAACCTAAAAAAAATAAAATAAAAAATAAAAAATAAAATTGAAATAAAATAAAAAATTGAAATAAAATAAAAAACTAAACCTAAAATAAAATAAACAAAATAAAATAAAATAAATAAAATAAAACTAACCTAAAAAATAAACCTAAAATAAATAAAAATAAAACCTAAAATAAAATAAACCTAAACCTAAACTAAAATAAATTAAACTAAAATAACTAAAACCTAAACCTAAACCTAAAATAAACAAAATCTAAACCAAAACCTATGCTAAATAAAATAAAATAAAGTAAAAATAAACTTAAAAATAAACCTAAAATAAACACATAAACCTAAACCTAAAAAAATAAAATAAAACCTAAACCAAAATTAAATTAAAAAATAAAATCTAAACCTAAAATATAAAATAAAAATAAACTAAACTTAAACCTAAACTAAATAATAAACTAAATAAAACCTAAACTAAAATAAATAAACTAAAATAAATAAACTGCTAAATAAAAAATAAAAATAAACTAATAAAATACAAATAAAATAAACTAAAATAAATCAAAATAAACTAAATAAAATAAATATACCTAAACCCTATAAATTTAAACCCTAAATCCTAAAACTAAACCCTAAACCCTAAACTAAAATAATAAACCTAAACCTAAATCCTAAACTCTAAACCCTATCCCTAATTAAACCCTAAACCCTAAAACCCTAAACTAAACCCAAAATAACCTAAACCCAAACCATAAAATAAACACTAACCTAAACCATAAAACCCTAAACCCTAAACCCTAAAACCTAAACCAAACTTAAACTAAAAAAAACCTAAAAAACCTAAATAAAATAAAATAAAATAAAACCTAAACTAAAACTAAACATAAACCCAAAAATAAAATAAAATAAAATAAACTAATAAATAAACTAAAATAAAATATAAAAAAACTTAAACAAAATTTAAAAATAAAGAAACATAAAATAAAAAGATAAATAAAATGAAAACTAAACTAAAATAAAATTAAAATAAACCTAAAATAAAACAAATAAAAAAATAAATAAAACTTAAACTAAAAAAATAAACCTAAATAAATAAAAATAAAACAATCTAAAAAACTAAAATAATAAAAATCAAAGAAAAAATCCTAAACTCTTAAAAAAAAATACTACAAACCTAAACTAAACAAAAAACCAACCCTAACCCTAAACCCTAAAGCCTAATCCCTAAAATACATAAAACCTAAACCCTAAACTCTAAACCCAAAAAACCCTAAACCCTAAACCCCAAACCCCAAACACTAAACACTAAACCCTAAAATGCTCTAAATCATAAACCCCCTAAACTCATAAACCTAAACCTAAACCCTAAAATAAACCCAAAACTAAAACCCTGCCTAAACCTAAACCCTAACCCTAACACTAAACCCTAAAACCCTAAACCCTAAACCTAAACACTAAACCATAAAATAAATCATAACCTAAACCTAAACTCTAAAATCATAAACCCTAAAATAAATAAAAACCTAAACCCTAAAAAAATAAATAAATAAAATAAATAAAATAAATTAATAAATTAATAAACTTAAATAAAATAAAATAAAATAATAAAATAAATAAACAAAAAATCTTAACCTAAACCTAAAAAAAAAATAAAATAAAAAATAAAAAATAAAATTGAAATAAAATAAAAAATTGAAATAAAATAAAAACTAAACCTAAAATAAAAATAAAACAAACATAAAATAAAATAAAATAAAATAAAAACCTGAACCTAGAAAATAAACCTAAAAATAAATAAAAAATAAAACCTAAAGTAAAAATAAAATAAACCTAAACCTAAACTAAAATAAATTAAACTAAAATAACTAAAACCTAAACCTAAACCTAAAATAAACAAAATCTAAACCAAAACCTATGCTAAATAAAATAAAATAAACTAAAAATAAACTTAAAAATAAACCTAAAATAAACACATAAAACCTAAACCTAAAAAATAAAATAAAAACCTAAACCAAAAATTAAATTAAAAAGTAAAATCTAAACCTAAAATATAAAATAAAAATAAAACTAAACTAAAAGTAAACCTAAAACTAAATAATAAACTAAAGTAGAAAACCTAAACTAAAATAAATAAACCTAAAATAAATAAACTAAATAAAAATAAAAATAAACTAATAAAATAAAAATAAAATAAACTAAAATAAATAATAAATAAACTAAATAAAATAAATATACCTAAACCTACCTATTTACTTAATTAAAAAACCCTAAATAAAACTAAACCCTAAACCTAAACTAAATAACCCTAAACCCTAAACCTAAATCCTAAACCTAAACCCTATCAACCCTAAACCCTAAACCCTAAAAAACCCTAAACCTTAAAACCCAAAACTAACCCTAAACCCTAAACCATAAAAAAACACTAACCCTAAACCATAAAACCCTAAACCCTAAACCCTAAACCTAAAACCTAAACTAAAAAAAAACCTAAAAAAAACCTAAAATAAAATAAAATAAGAACCTAAACTAAACTTAAACATAAACCCAAAAATAAAAATAAAAAATAAACTAATTAAATAAACTAAAATAAAATATAAAAAACTAAACAAAATTTAAAAAAATAAGAAACATAAGAATAAGAAAATAAATAAAACTAAACTTAAAATAAAATTAAAATAAACCTAAAATAAAACAAAATAAAAACTAAATAAAACTAAATAAAAATAAACCTAAAAATAAACCTAAAAGTTAAATCTATAAAAATTCTAGTTATCTAATAATTTTCTAACTCCATCGCTAAAAAAAAACTAACTATTGATGAAATCAAAAGAAAAGTGTTAATCTAAACCTTAAAAAATACTAAAATAAACCATTAACAAAAACCTGAACCCTAACCCTAAACCCTAAAGCCTAATCCCTAAAATACATAAAACCTAAACCCTAAACTCTAAACCCAAAAAACCCTAAACAAACTAAACACTAAACTAATAAACCCTAAACCTTAAAATCCCAAACTCTAAACCCTAAACCTAAAATAAACCCAAACCCAAACCTAAAACTCTAAATCTAAATCAAATAATAAATAAAACTAAACTATAAACCTAAACCCTAAACCTAAAAAAATAAAACCTAAACCTAAAATAAATTAAACATTAAACCTAAACTAAAATAAATCCTAAACAAATAAACTTAAACCTATACTAAATCATAAACTAAACCATAAACCCTAAAATAAACCTAAACCCTAAACCTAAAATCTAACCTAAACCACAAACCTAAATCCTAAACCTAAAATTAAACCATAAACCAAAGCATAAATAAAACCTAAAACCTAAACCTAAACTAAATAAATTCTAAAATTAAAAAAAAAACCTAAATAAATAAAATAAAATATAAAATAAAAAACCTAAACTAAAACCTAAACTAAACCTAAAAAATAATAAACTAAAATAAACTAAAATAAAAATAAAACTTAAACTAAATTAAAAAATAAAATAACCTAAAAAATAAAAACCCTAAAATAAAACCTAAAATAAAATAAAAAAAATAAACCTAAATAAACCTATAAAATAAAATAAAATAAAAGAGAAAATAAAAAACTAAACTTAAACTCTAAACACTAAACCCTAAACCTTAAATCAATCTTAAACTCCTAAACTCTAAGTTCTAAATGCTAAACCTACAACCCTAAACCCTTAACCCTAAACATTAAACCAACAGCCCTAAACCCTAAACCCTAAACCTTAAACCCTAAAAAACCCTAAACCCTAAATCCTAAACTAATTTTAAACCCTATACTTTAAACCCCTAAACCTCTACAATCAAACTCTAAAACTCTAAACCTACAACCTTTAAACCTTAAACAAACTAAATCCTAAATTTTAAACCTAAACTCAAAACTAATAAGAACTCTAAACTCCTAAGATTTTAAACTCAAATTCTAAACCTAAACCCTAAACTAAAACCCTAAAACTTAAAACTATAAGTTTAAAATAAACCCTAAATCAAAAATAAATCCTTAAATAAAATAATAAAATAAATCCAACAAATCTCCCTCTAAACTCAAAGCAAACTAAATTTGGCTCCTAAACCTTAATAAATTAAACTCAAATCTGAACTTAAACTAAACCCCACTAAACCTAAATAAACCTAAACCTAAACCCAAACCCTAACCCCAAAAAACCCTAAACCCTAAAAAACCCAAACCCAAAACCATAAAAAAACTAAAACCCAAAAATAAATTTAAAAATAAAATAAATAAAAAACCTAAACCTAAATAAAATAAAATTAAAATAAATAAAACTAAAATCTAAACCTAACCTCAAATGATATAAAATAAACTAATAATGGCTAAAATAAAATAAATAAAATCCAAATTAAATTAAAAAAAATAAACACTTAAGAATAGAAAAATTAAATAAAATAAAAAAATTTAAAAAATAAATTAAACCTAAAATAAAATTAAATAAACCTAAATAAACCCTAAACCTTAAACACTAAATCCTAAAACTTAAATTAAATCTAAACCTAAACCCTAAATCAAGCCCTAAATTACAACCAATTAAACACTAATCTTAAAACTAAAAAAATCCCCTAACCTTAACTTCTACAACCTAAATTAAACCAAACTCCAAACTAAATCATAAACCTAAATTTTAAATCCACATAAACAACCCTAAATCTCAAACTTAAACTCCTAAACCTAAACCACCCTAAACCTAAAATTAGAAATTCTCCTTAACCTAAACCAACCTAAACCTAAACTAAAAGCATAAACTCAACACCTTTCTTCCTAAACTTATAAAAATAAACCTAAATAAAATAATAAAATAAAATTGAATGTTCCTAAATCTTAAACCTGGCTTATTAATTTTAAAATCCTAAACTAAACTAAATCAAATTCAAACCCTAAAACTAAAATTCTAAACCTAAATAAACCTAAATTATAAACCTCATTAAACTCCACACACCCCATCTTGAGATTTTGCATCTGGGATCCATTCTCAATGTTTTTCTACTTCTGGAGGGGATTTGACTGATAACCCCTTCTTGGAGAGCAATATGATTCCCTTCAGCCCGCCTCGAGGATTCTTTACTGATTTCAGTTTCTCGATTGTAATTCCCATCACCCACGTAAATCTCTTTGATGCTTTATTCAGATCCTTTACTCAACTTTTGAATTCTATCGTGGATTCCTTGTAATGTTTTTCGATGTCAGATTTGCTAAGCCCTTCTAAGTTCACTTCCTGATTTCAAAATATGTGGACCCAACATAGTCACTTCACCAATGTCGCTCTCACCAATTGGATGGCCCCTATTTTCACATCTTAAAGCTATGGAACAAGAGGTTTGTCTCTGAAGAGGTCGCCTCAACCGATCCGAAACTTGAGGAGTTGAACATTGCCAAGAATAACTTGGTTAATTATCAAAACATGGAAGAAACCTACGCCAAAAAAGCCGCAAGCAAACATATTGTCGATGGTGACAAAAAACACCGTGTATTTTCATGCCATTTGTAATAAACGAAAGCCTTAAACTCGATTAAGAAAATTAAGAACTCTAATGGTGAATGGATAACCAATGATAATGATATATCATACATCATTTCCAAACTTTATTAAATTCTAATCCATTCGGGTACTTTATCAAACACCCATCTTATCCCTTCTATGATTAAGTGAGGATAATCATTTACTCACTATGTGTCCTTCCAAGAGGAGATTAGTAATACTCTTAAGAACATGAACACCGACTGCTGGCTGATATGACCCACTTCTTTCAAAGATTGTTGGCCATTTATTAAAACCGACTTAGTTGATGTCGTTATTGATTTCTTTGATGGCAATCCTATTCCCAAATACTTTTCAAGCACTTCTATTATCCTTATTTCCAAAACTAACAATCTCAATCTTGGGGTGATTTTAGATCGATTAGTCTTTGCACCTTTTTCAAAACTCATTGCTAAATTAATAAATAATTTAGCCCTTGCTTCCTAAAATCATCTCCCAAATCAAACTGGTTTTGTTAAACACGAGCAATATCGATAATATTCTTCTTGCTCAAGAGTGTTCATGACATTGATGTCCCTTCTAGAGGAGGCAACATCTTATTCAAACCGGACATCGCTAAAGCCTTTGACAATCTCTCATGGGATTTTCTCTCTTCAAATCGAATTTGTTTGGTTTTTCCGATAGTTTTATCCGGATTATAAAAGGTGTATCATGAATGTCCGGTTTTCGGTTATCATGAATGGTGAGTCCATAGGTTTCTTTCCTTCTAGCCATGGTTTGAGGCAAGGTGACCCACTATCACCTTCTTTTTTATCATCGCTATTGAATACAAGGAGCCTTAACGATCTTTTGCTAATAATCCTAATATGTCTTTTAAAACTCATGGAGGTTTCCTATTTCTCATCTTAGTGATGATTTCATTATCTTCTCAACGGCTCCCTTCAACATGTTAAAACCATTAAGAACCTCCTAAATGATTTTGGTAAAGTTAGTGGTCTTTTCTTAATGAAGGAAAATGCTTTTATTCCTTCAACTAAGATTCCTCCTAATAGACTTAACCAAATATCCAAAATTACTAATTTTAAGCAAAATCAACTCCCTCTTAATTACCTTGGGGCTCCACTTTTTAAAGGCCTAAAAAGATCACACCTTTTTGATGATCTAATTCACAAAATTTCTAACAAAATTTTAGTTTGGGAATTTCATTTACTCTCTTTCGATGGTAGGCTTACCTTGATCAAGAGCACTCTAAATTCCATGCCTATATACCTTCTTCAAACCATTGTGCCTACCAACTCTACCATCAATAGAATTGAGCGCCTCTTAAACAAATTTTTCCTGGGAACCAATACCTCCTCTAAAAGAATGCTGGTCATCTTGGTCTAAAAGTTGTGGTACTCTTGAAGAGGGAGGTCCGGATGTAAATCCATCAAAGAAGTTATCAATGCCTTCTCCTACAAACTTTGGTGGAATTTTAGGAGAAAAAATAGTCTTTGGGCAATTTCATGACTTCTAAATATGGTAAACATCCTCTCATTTGTCCCTTTAAATCGGGTGATTCTCCTGTGGAGAAGACTTTGTTCTCAAATGGGATGTAATCCTTAATTTTTTGGGGCATAAACTCGCAATTTCTTCTTTGGCAAGACAACCTGAGTGGTTGTGGATCCATTGATGACTTACTCTACACTCACTCCACTTCCGCTATTAGAGTTAATTCATTCGCAAAACCATAAGTGGAACACTAGTAAGATTAGATTCTATTCCTTCCACTTTCTTAAATATGATTACTAATATTCCTATCACTCCTAACAATCATGATCGATTATCTTTAAGCTATCTCATAATGGGGATTTCAACCTTAAAATGTGTGGCTTCACACCAAAAGACACTCGTGATTCTTCTATTGTGTTCTCCAAAATTTGGAATAACAATATCCCCTTCTTACTCTCGCTCTAACTTGCTATCCTAAAAACTATATTCCTATTGACTCTTTGTTAAAGGGTTTTATTTACCCTCTAAATGTCAATGTTGTTCTCATATTGAGAATGTTAACCATATTTTGTTAATGGGGCTATTGCCTCTAAAATTTGGATTTGGTATGACGATCTATTCAACACTCAATTTTAATTATTCTTTTACTTTATATCAACTTCTTGAAGTTTACTTTGACAATGCAATTAAAGGTCATATTAAAATCATAATCGCCATTACTCTTATTTGGTTCATATGGATGGACCAAATGAAGCTAAACATCGGGATTTGTATGAATCACATAAGGATTATTGCTAGAACTAAAACAAAATTTGTGACTTGTTTAAAGCCAATTTAATTCATCACAAACATTTTAAAGGTCAGAAATCTATAGCCAATAAAGGCCTCAACCTTCCGGACTGCCTTTACTATCAAATGATAGAATGGTTTTTTGGAAAAAACCTCTTGATCATATTATTAAAATTAATACGATGGCTCGTCTCATATGGCTCGGGTTGTGGAGGCATTTTCGGATTCTAAGGGTATAGTCCTATGTGCATTTGCTTATTTATTTCCGACATTGTCCCTTATCACGAGCTTATGGCGGTCCACAAAGCTCTAGAAATTTGTCTTCAAAATGGTGGCTCAATATTTGGATAGAGGTGGGCCTTCTTCCTATTGACCTTTTGACTTCTACCAATATGAGCAGCTTGTTTGTACTACCTCCTCAAGCAAACTAGGGCTCTTCTCTCTCAAGCTGAATTTTACCATCACTCATGTTTGGCATGAAGGTAGCTGTGGAATTACCTTACAAATCACAGGTGTGAGATTAGGCGGTATCATCTTCTTTGATCAATTTACATTACCCAAATACTTGCGTGGTGCGGTTAACTTGGACAATTTTGGGCTTCCTTACCTCGAATCTAATTCTCCTCTTGGCCTCCCTTTTCTAGTTTTTTCCTTGTTGTGTTCTTTATGGATACTCCTCATAGATATCATTCTTGTCTTGTGCTCTTTGCCATGATTTCTTTGCCTTTACACCTTCTCCTTTAGTTGGAAGATTTCTATTTTGGCATTTACAAATATTATGGGGTAGATGTTGAACTATATGCACATCAATCTCTTGAATTGGAACCAGTTGAGCCTTGTGTTACATTCTTGGTTTTATAAGCAATCCCACTTGGGAATTTAATTTCATTGATACATTCATTTCTAAACACGAGAGAATTAACCATTCTTTGGAGGAAGTTATCTGTTTTGATGGGCTTAGATTTTAATACTAACTTCTTTAACCAGTTTTTCTCGACAATATGGCTTGGAGCATTGCTACTACCTATGTTGCTTCTAGCAGCATTAGTGTGCATTATCTTTGGTTGCAATTTTTATTTTGATGATTATAGTATTTCTTTGGCTGATGCTTACATTCCTTGGGACTCTTTCCTCCTTAAAGGCCTAATTCATAAAGGTTTCAACACTTATGTTGAAAGGAATTTGGTTGTTGAGCTTCGGGACTTTATGCGGCCGTTTGTACTTATATAATGCTAACCTCGGCATGCTTTCACGCAAGGGAAGAAATTATAATACGGTCTCTTTTAATGGTTATTTTGGTGCGAAATCCTTGTCTTTGGAATGGATTGGGTTTAATTTCTTTTGGGTTTTGAGGTTTCTTTTCCATGGTTGTTTGTTGATATGTTTATTGATTTGGTTTTTTAATCCCTTTGGGTTCGGGCTGCTGCAGATTTTTTCTGCTGCTGCTTCTCCCAGTTTTCCTCTTGCTATTTTTTGCCATCTTACTTTTCTTGTCTTAGCAAGTTGGTTTTGGACCTTTATTGTCTTAAAATTCTTGCTTGGTAATGATGTCTCTACTTGGAATCATCTTCTTATTTTATATTCTAGTGGCTTACAATGTTGCATTTGTTGCTCTGATGGGAGTGACTTTCGATTGCTTATTTACATTTGGGTTCTTTGCTCATTCCGGTGGTTGTGAATCATATTTACGGTCATTGTTTATATATTATAATCGCATCTATTGGGTTTGTCTTTACCTTTCTTGGATTGGAGTGTCATTTACATTTGAGAGGTACTATAGTCGATGTTACTGTTGTTTTAAGACTTTGGATGTTTATGGATTTGGTTTATCGATTAGTTGTCTTCTTGTCTTAACCTATAGTATCCTTTTAGTGCTAGTATTGTGCGAATCCTTGTACTAATCAACTGTTCTACTTGATCTTTATGATTTGTATACTATCAATGATTGTTATTATGGCAAGCTATGGGGTATTTCTAAGGATTGTGGGTGAATTGGGATATTGTGTCTTATGAATGTTCCTTATGTGGTAACTTTTTTGATTTTCACTGATCAGATTTGTCTCTGTTGGGGTGCTGACATTATCTTTTATCTCTTAATCTGATGTTGTACTTTAATCTGTTATAATTTCTGTGGTAACTTAGGGGACTTTGATTTACCTTTCTTTGGCTGGTTTCTTAATCACGAATGCATGAGGTTGCTTTGTTTGGCTTGGTTCAGTGATGCTTCACTTCATTTGTTATGGTCCCCTCATCACGACCTTATTAATGGGATTCTGCAATGTTGGCTCCATCACATTTGCTTCTGTATTCTCTTGATATGGTGATGATATTTTCTGTCAAACTTGTATCTATTGTTTTGATTATACCGGATGAGTGGCATTATGGCAAGCTAGCTGGTTTTTGCTGTTTTGGTTGTCTCTTATCTTGGAGATTTACCTTCTTATTTTATCTTGACACCACAGTTGGCTCTTTCTTTGTTGGTTGTAGAATTTTAGGGTCTCATGCCAGCATTTCGACATTCTGATTTTGATTTATTTTACGATTTATTTGGATAACTATTATGCTATTTGGTTATCTATTTATGTTTTATGGCCAATTTCTTGTCTTGGATGTTGTTGTCATAAGCATTTGCTATTTTGATTTTAATGTTGAGACTCATTTCAATTCACTTGTTGATTTTTCTTATGGCGGGTTCCAATGTTGTATTAGATGTTTGGCTGTTAGGGTTGGCTTTCTGAATGCCCGTGCAATTTTTCTTCTATTTTTTCCGATCATCACTACCTCATTTTCATTTGGTGCGATGTATGTGATTTGTTACGAAAGAATGGTATTATGACCAGTTTAGTCCCTTCCTATCTTGGATGTTGTTGTCTTTTGTTGTCTTGTTCTGGATTGATTGTTGATCGGATTATCTAAATGGAGGCCACGAATCTTTGCTGGAGGCTCTGCTCTATGGGTGCCTATTTTTGGTTGGTGCGATCATTCCCCTCTTTGCTTTACATCAGACATTAATAAGGGATTGTTTCAGGTTGTTTTCTCTTGAAAGTTTCATTTACATATCATGTGATTGGGATGGTGTTAATTATCTCATTGACTTATTTTATTTCAAGTTATCTCCTCTGTAATTTTGCAGATTATATCTTGAACTAATTTCTTGAATATGGTTATTCATGAGATTACTAAGGCTTACTCTCTTATGTTATGTATTCTCATGTCAAGATGACTATATTGATGATAATTTTCTTGAATGAGACTCCTTATCCTTGACTCTTAGCCTATATATTTTAGATATGTTTTGCTTAGGTTTGTAGGTAATAAAGCTCACAAGAATATCAACAAGCTGGTGCTACCTTCTCACAGGTTTGTTGGCTATGATGGGATGATCTCACTCCCTTGTGGTAGCTCATTGATGTAACCCTTCTGGCGAAGTTTGGATGCTCATACTTGCATCAGGATGTGATTGAGCACGAGCCATCTCTATCATAATTCCTTACTCATATTATATTGTTTTTCTTCCTTTTTTTTATCGTATTACCTTAACTTCTAATCTCCCTCTTATTATAACTTTGCAGGTGATTCTCTCCCCTTCTTTTGCAGGTCTGCTCTAGATTATCATGCATTCCCACATCCTCCAGAGCATTGGCTTTATTCTTACTTTATCTTATTATGTTAATCATCTTGTATCTTTTGATTGTTTTTTATGTTATCTTTTACTCTTGGATGTACTTAGATAGGGGATTTACTCCTTAGGCGATTGTAGCTCTTTGTGAGTTCGAGTTTATCCCCTTTTAAGGACCTTGTAACCCTCTTTTTGTGCCAATAAAATACCCCTACATGGGGCTTCCCTTAAAAAAAAAAAATTATAAACCCTAAACCCTAAACCCAAAACACTAAACCCTAAACCTTAAACCCTAAACCCTAACCCTAAACCCTAATCCTCAAAATCCAAAACCTAAAATCCAAAACCCAAAACCTTAAAAACCTAAAAACCAAAACCTAAACTAAATAAATTCTAAAAATAAAATAAATAAATAAAACCTAAACCAAAATAAAATAAAAAATAAAATAAAATAAAAACTTAAATTAAAACCTAAACTTAAACCTGAAAATGATATAAAATAAACTAATAAAATAAATTAAAATAAAATAAATAAAACCAAACTAATGAAAAATAAAATAATCCTAACATAGAAACTTAAATAAAATAAAACTAAATGTAAAATATAAAATAAAATACCTAAATAAATCTTACCTTAAACCTTAAATCCTAAACCTTAAATCCTTTAAACCCTAGCTCTGCTTAAACCCAAAGGCCTACCAACCTGATCCTAAGCCACTGAGCCCTAAAACTGATCCACCAAAACCCACCACATGACCTAAACAACCAACCTAACCCTAGGCTAAACCTAAACTCCACACTACCACTAAACCTAAACCCTAAACCTAAATTAACCTGGGCCTTGTATGAAAGGCATTAAACAAAGGCTTAGGCACTTAAACTGAGCCCACCACCTGTCAGATCGTGGATCAAGGGAAAAACTACCAGGCCCTACACTATAATAAAAAATGATCTTAAATAAAATAATAAATAAATAACTAAAATAATTAAAGATAAACTAAATAACCCCATCCTAAAATGAAGCCCTAAACTAAACCCAACCTGTTCTCTAAGTGACCTTCTTAGGCCTGACTATCAAGGCCACTTCTGAGCCACTGAACCAGGCCAACTAGCCAAGGCTAACCTGAGCTGATCTACTATAATAACCTACCAAAGAACCCTGGGCCTTACTATTCTATCACCTGGCCCTGAGCTCTACCCCAAACTGAGCCTAACCCAGGCCTACCACATACTATAAACCAACTACTCTACCCAAGCTGAGCCAAAACACTAAACTGGGCCCTAAATCCTGATCCTGACCTACCATAATCATCCAAAAACCTAAACTAAACTCCAAACTGAGCAAATAAATAAAATAAATAAAATAATAAATAAATAAATAAAGAAAAAATAAAATAAAATAATAAAATGAAATAAAACTAAAAGCTTAAGCAACTTAAACCTAAAAGAAAATAAAATAAAACAAAAATTAAATAAAATAAAATAAAACTTAAACTAAAATTAAAATAAAATAAAATAAAAATAAACCTAAAACCTTAAAGAAAAACTAAATAAAAAAACATAAATAAAAAAAATGTAAACCATAATCTAAACTTAAATAAAAAAATAAAATAAAATAAATTAATAAAATAAAATAAATATAAAATAAATATAAACCTACTAAACTAAAAAATAAATTAACCTAAGAATAAAAAAAAAATAAAATTAAAACTAACGTAAAATAAAAATAAAATAAACTTAAAATAAACTAAAATAAAATAAAAAACAAAATAAATAATCACCTTAAACCATAAACCCTAAACCTTAAAACTAAACCCTAAATAAAACTAAACCTAAACCCTAAAACTACAACCCTAAATCCAAAACCCTAAAAACCTTAAACCTTTAACCCTAAACCATAAAATCGTAAACCCTAAAATCTAAACCCTAAACTAACCCTAATCTCTAAACTCTAAATCCCCTATAACCCTAAATACTAAACCCTAAACCTACAACCCTAAACCCTAAACCCTAACCCTAAATCCTAAAAGCCTAAGCATAAACCCTAAACCCTAAACCCTAAACCCTAAACCCTAAACCCCATACCTTAATCCTAAACCCTAAAACCTAAAAAATCTAAACCTAAACCTAAACCCTTAGAATGGGCTGAACCTTGATGGAAGGAACATCATAGTCAACCAGGCTCAATCTAGATCTGACGGTGGAGGCGAATGCAGACGCGATAGTTATCATAGTGGTAGTGGGGGATCTGGAGGTGATGGTGGATATGGAGGTGGTGGTTAGTGCAATGGTGGTTATGGAGGTAGGAGGAGCCATGGAGGTTGCAACAATGATCGTGGTGGGGAGGGAGATCGAGGATATGATGGTGGATCCCGCTACTCAAGAGGCTGGGGTGGTATGATGCGAACTGGAGAAACTGAATAACGGTCAACCCGATCTACTACTTACGGAACTATGTCATTATAATAGAGATGGTTCTAGTTATCTTGGGTTTTTGATTTGCTCTATGTGTGCTCCTATTTTATTTATGTTGTCGCTTGTGTCTTAGTTAACTTGGTGTGTTACTTGGTTGATGAAATTGAAAAGAATAAATATTGAATCTAAATTTGTTCTTTGTTAAAAAAAAATAGAACCCTAAACCCTAAACAAAAATAATAACCCTAAACCTAAAACCCTAAACCCTAAACCCAAAACTTCAAACCATAAACTAACTCTAAACCCTAAACCCAAAGCCCAAAAAAGCTAAAAACTAAACTTAAACTAAATAAAACCTAAAAATAAATAAATAAAAAAACCTAAACAAAAAAAATAATGAGAAAATTAAATAAAATTAAAACCTAAACTTAAACCTAAACCTAAGCCTAAACCTAAAAATAAAATAAAATAAAATAAAAACTAAACTAAGCTAAAATAAATAAAAACCTAAACTAAATTAAAAAATTAAAAAACTAAATATAATAAAAACTAAACTAAAAATAAAAATAAAATAAACCTAAAATAAAACTAAATAAAAACTTAAACCTAAAAAATAAAACCCTAAACCCTAAACTAAAAAAACCTAAACATAAAATAAAAATAAAATAAACCTAAATCTAAACTAAAATAAACTAAACTAAAATAAATAAAATAATGAAAATAAAATAACCCTAAACCCTAAACTCTTAACCCTAAATCCTAAAACTAACCCTAAACCCTAAACCCTAAACTCCAAAACCCAAAACCTTAATCCTTAAACCCTAAACCCTAAAACATACAACCCTAAACCTTAAACCCTAAACTTTAAACCCCAAACCCTAAACCCTAAACCCCAAACCTTAAACCCTAAAAACCTAAAAACCTAAACCAAAATTAAATAAAACCCTGAAAATAAAATAAATAAAAATCCAAAATAAAATAAATGAAAAAAATAAAATAAAATAAAACCTAAACTAATTAAACCTAAACCTAAAAAATAAAATAAAATAAAAATAAATACACAACTAAAATAAAATAAATAAAAACCTAAACTAACCTAAGAAAACTAAATCTAAAAATAAAAAGCCAAAATAGAATATAAGCTAAACGTAAAATAAAAATAAAATAAACCTAAAATAAAATAAAATAAAAACTAAATAAAAACCTAAACCTAAATAATAAACCTAATAAATATAAACTACAAATATAAAAAAATAAACCTAAACCCTAAACTAAACAAAACTTAAACCTAAAGTAAATATAAAATAATCCTAAACCTAAACTAAAATAAATAAAATTGATACCTAAACCTAAAATAAACTAAACCTAAACCTATACCTAAACTAATAAAATAAAATAAACTATAAATAAACTATAAATACACCTAAGCCTAAGCTTAAAAGTAAAACTTAAACCCTAAACAAAAAAAAATTAAATAAAAACCTAAACCTAGACCTAAAAATAAAAAATATAACTAAATCCTAAAATATAAAATAAAAAAAATAAACTAAAACCTAAACCTAAACCTAAACCTAAACCTAAAAAATAAACTAAAATAAAAAACATAAATAAAAATAAATAAATCTATAATAAATAAACTGAACTAAATAAAAATAAAAATAAACCTAAATAAAAAATAAAATAATTAAAATAAATAAAAAATAAACTAAATAAACCTAAACCTACCGATTTACTTAATTCTAAATAAAATAAAATAAAATCCCTAACCCTAAACCCTGAACCCTAAACCCTAAACCCTAAACCCTAAAACCATAAACCCTAAACCCTAAACCCGATAACCCTGAACCCTAAACCCTAAACCCCAAACCTTAAACCCTAAACCTTAAACCATAAACACTAAACAATAAAAACCTAAAAACCTAAACCTAAACTAAATAAAAGAGAAAAATAAAATAAATAAAAATACCTAAACCTTAAAAAAATAAAATAAAAGAAAAACTAAAAATTGAACTAAAATAAAATAAATAAAAACCTAAACTAAACTAATAAATAAAATAAACCTAAAAATAAAAAACCAAAATAAAATAATAACTAAACCTAAAAGAAAAATATAATAAACTTAAAATAAAAACCTATAACCTAAACCTAAAAAATTAAATAAAAACCTAAACCTAGTCTTAAAAATAAAAAATAAAACCTAAACCTAAAAAATAAAATCAAAATAAATCTAAACTAAAAAGTAAACATAAACCAAAACCTAAACCTAAAAAATAAACTAAAATAGAAAACCTAAACTTATATAAATAAACCTAAAATAAATAAACTAAAATAAATAAAAAATAAACCAAAATAAAAAGGAAAAATAAAATAAACTGAATAAATAAAAAATAAACTAAATAAACCTAAACCTACCTATATACTTAATTTTAAAATGATCCTAAACCCTAAACCGTAAAAACATTAACCTAAACTAAATAAAACCTAAAAATAAAATAAATAAATGAAAACTTAAACTAAAACCAAAATATGAACCTAAACTTAAACCTAAACCTAAACCTAAAAACTAATTAAAAACCTAAATTAAAAAAATAAACCTAAAAATAAATAAAAAAAACCTAAACCCTAAAATTTTAAAAAAACTAAGACTAAAATAAAAATAAAATAAACCAAAACCTAAACTAAAGTAAATGACACCTAAAATCAGCTAAACTTAAACCTAAACCTAAATTATATAAAATAAAATAAACTAAAAATAAACTTAAATCCAAACTAAAAAATATAACCTAAAATTAAACCTAAAATAAAAACATAAAACCTAAACCTAAAAAAATAAAATAAAAACCTAAACCTAAAAAATAAACTAAAATATAAACTTAAATTAAAATAAATAAACTATAAACTAAATAAAAATAAGAATAAACCTAAAAAAATATAAATAAAAATAAATAAAAAAATAAACTAAATAAACCTAAACCTACCAGTTTACTTAATTTAAATAAAATAAAAAAATAGTGAAAAAAAACCCTAACTCTAAACCCCAAACCCTAAAACTAACCCTAAATCCTAAAACCTAAACCAAATACCTAAACTTAAAAAAGTAAAATAAAAAACTAAACCTAAACTTAAAAATAAAAAAATGAAACCTAACCATAAAAAATAAAATAAAACTAAAACTAAACTAAAACATAACATAAACCTAAACCTATACCTAAAAAATAATCTAAAATAATAAACCTAGACTAAAATAAATAAACTAAACTAAATATAAAAAATATATAAACCTAAATAAAAAAAATAAACTAAATAAATAAAAAATAAACTAAATAAACCTAAAACTATCGGTTGACTTTAAAAAAAACCTAAACCTTAAACCCTAAATCCTAAATCCTAAATGCTAAACCTTAAACCCTAAAACTAACCCTAAACCCTAATCTCTAAATAAACAACCCTAAACCCTAAACCCTAAAAACATTAACCTAAACTAAATAAAATTTAACAATAAAATAAATAAAAAACCTAAAGCTAAATAAAATAGAATAAAAACCTAAACTAAAACCTATACCTGATCCTAAACCTAAACCAAAAAACTAAATAAAATCCAAAACCTAAAAAATAAACCTAAAAATAAATAAAAGTTTAAACCTAAACCCTAAACTAAAAATAACCTAAACCTAAAATAAAAATAAAATAAACTTAAACCAAAACTAGAATAAATAAAACCTAAACCTTAACCTAAACTAAATAAAATAAAATAAACTAAAAAATAAACCTAAACCAAAACTAGAAAAGATGGTCAAAAAATAAACCTAAAATAAAAACCTAAAACCTAAACTTAAAGAAATAAAATAAAAACTCAATCCTAAACCAAAAAATAAACATAAACCAAAACCTTAAAAATATACTAAAATAAAAAAACTAAGCTAAAATAAATATACCAAAAATAAACAAACTAAAAAAATAAAACTAAAAATAAACCTAAATAAAAATAAAAAATAAAGTAAACTAAAATAAATAAAAAATGAACTATATAAACATAAACCTACCAATTTACTTTATTTAAAAAATATATAAAAATAAAATAAAATAAAAAAACCATAACCCTAAACCCCAAACCCTAAAACTAACCCTAAACCCTAAAACCCTAAACCCTAAACCCTAAACCCTAAACTCAAAACCCTAACCCAAAAACCTTAAAACCCTAAATCCTAAGCCCTGAACCTTAAAACCTACAACCCTGAACCATAATCCCTAAACCCCAAACCCTAAACCCTAAACCCTAAACCCTTAAAACCTAACAACCTAAACCTAAACTTGATAAAACCTACAAATAGAATAAATGAAAAAAACCTAAACCTAAATAAAATAAAATAAAATAAAAAATAAAAACCTAAACTAAAACCTAAACCTAAACCTTAACCTTACGCTAAGAATAAAATAAAATAGATATAAAAATTAAACTATAATAAAATAAATAAAAACCTAAACTAAACTAAGAAATAACATGAACCTGAAAAGAACCTAAATAAGATAAAAACTAAATGTAAAATAAAAATTAAATGAACCTAAAATAAAAACCTAAAACCTAAACCTAAAAAAAATAAAATAATAAATGAAAATTAAACTAAAATCTAAAAAATAAAAACCTGAACTAAACTAACAAATAAAAATCATAAACAAAATAAAAATTAAACCAAAAAAATAAGCCTAAAAATGAACCCTAAAAATAAATAAATAAAAAAAATATATACCCTAAACTAAAAAAAGAGCCTAAACCTAAAATAAAAATAAAATAAACAAAATAAAATAAACCTAAACCTAAATAAAATAAAATAAAAGAAACTAAAAATAAACTTAAACCTAAACTTATAAAGAAAACCTAAAAATATACCTAAAATAAAAACCTAAAACCTAAACAGATAAAAATTTAATAAAACCCTAAACCTAAACCTAAAAATAAAAAATAATACATAAACCAAAAAAATAAAACAAAAATAAAACTAAACTAAAAAATAAACCTAAACATAAACATAAACATAAAAAATAAGCTAAAATAAATAACTTAAACTAAAATAAATAAACTAAACCAAATAAAGATAAAAATAAACTTAAATAAATTTAAAAAGTAAATAAACTAAATTAAATAAAAATTAAACTAAATAAACCTAAACCTACGACTTTACTTAATTTCATAAAAATAAAAAATAAAAAACCCTAAACCCTAAAACTAACCCTAAACCCTAAGCCCTAAATTTATTTTTAGTTTATTTTATTTTATTTAATTTAGTGTTTAGGTTATTTTGTTTTTTAGGTTTTATTTATTTTAGATTAGTTTATTTTAGCTTAGGTTTAGGTTTATTTTATTTTGTTTATTTTAGTTTTGTTTTAGGTTTAGGTTTTTCGGTTTAGTTTGTATTTTTTATTTCTTTGAGGTTTTATTTTTTAGGTTTTTTTAGTTTAGGTTTTATTTATTTTTATTTTATTTTATTTTAGGTTTATTTATTTTATTTTAAGTTTAGTTTTATTTTATTTAGGTTTTTATTCATATGTTTATTTTATTTTTTAGTTTATTTTTTTATTTTAGGTTTTTTATTTTTTTTCTTTTAGGTTTTGGTTTAGGTTTAAGTTTAAGTTTAGTTTATGTTTTTTTAGTTTATGTTTTATTTATTTATTTTATTTTAGGTTTTATATAGTTTAGGTTTAGGTTTTTTTTTACGAGTTTAGGGTTTAACTAGTTTAGGGTTTAGGGTTTGGGGTGGGTTTTCTATTTTGGGTTTAGGGGAAGTTTAGGTTTAAGGTGAGAGTTTGGTGGGAAAGGTTTGGTGGTTTAGGTTTAGAGTTTAGTTTAGTGTTTTGGGTTTAGGGTTTAAGTTTTAGGGTTTAGGTTTTAGGTTTTGGATTCAGGTTTTAGTTTTTGGGTTTAGGGTTTTTAGTTTTTTTTAACAGAGAACAAATTTAGATTCAACATTTTTTTCTTTTTGATTTCATCAACCAAGTAACACACCAAGTTTAGCAAGACACAAGCAATGACATAGATAAAAAATGAGCATGCATATCCACCAGCACCTCCAAATCCCCCACCATTGCTCCTCCCGTGTCCATAATGACCACTGCTCTGACCACCACCTCCATGTCTGCCAACACCTTTAAATCCCACACCACCACTGTGATAACCGCTGGCTCCGCCTTCTCCTCCATCGCTAGATCTATACTGAGCCTGGTAGATTGTGATGTTTCTGCCATCAAGGTTCTGCCCATTCTTAGGGTTTATGTTTTAGTTTAGGATTATTAGGTTTTAAGGTTTAGGTTTAATTTTAAAGTTATTTAGTTACTTTAGGTTTAGGTTTGGGGTTTAGAGTTTAGGTTTAAGAGGGTAGGGTTTATGGTTTAGGGTTTAGAGTTTGGTTTAGGGTTTTAGGATTTATTCTTAGGGTTTATGGTAGTTTGGAGGGGGGTGGATTGGGGTGTGTAGAGTTTAGTGGCTTAGTTTATGGAGATTTAGGGTAGAATTTAAGGTTTAAGGTTTTTTATTTAAATTACAAACCAAGGGTTTAGGTTTATATAGATATATTGAGTGTATTTTTATTTATTTTAGTTTGCTTTATTTTTTTTAGGTTTCTTTTTTATTTTTATTTAGTTTAGTTTATTTACTTTAGTATAGGTTTATTATTTTAGTTTATTTTTAGGTTTACATTTAGGTTTAGGTTTATTATTTAGTTGAGATTTTTTTTTGTGGTTTAGGTTTAGGTTTTATTTTTGTTAATATTTTATTTTAGGTTTTTTCGTTTAGGTTTTATATTTTTATTTCTTTTAGATTTTTTTAGGTTTATTTTTAGGTTTAGGTTTTATTTAGTTTTATTTTATTTTATTTTATTTTAGGTTTATTTATTTTATTTTATTTTAGGTTTAATATAATTTTAAGTTTAGTTTTTTTTTAGGTTTTTTAATATTAGGTTTATTTTTTAAGTTAGTTAGTTTTTATATTATATATTACCTTTATTTTACATTTTGTTTTATCTTTTCTTTAAATTTTATTTTTTTAGGTTTAGTTATTTTATTTATTTTATTTTAGGTTTATATTTAGTTAGGTTTGGGAGGTTTATGGCCCAGGGTGGGGTTTTAAGCAAGTTTTGGGTTGGGTTGTCAGTTTAGAGCCCAGAGTGAGGTTTAGTCAGTTTGGAGTGATTTAGTTTAGGGTTTGGGGTCTTGGGGTTGGGTGGAGTTAATTAGAAGGGTTGGCTCAGTGGTTTAAGTTTAGAGTTTAGGTTTTTGTGGCCTAGATAGTTTATAGTTTAGGGTTTAAGGATTTAGTTTAGATTTTAGGGTTTAGGCTTTTAGGTTTAGCTTTAAAGTTAAGGGTTTAGGGTTTGGTTAGGGTTTAAGGTTTGAGTTTAGGGTTTGTGGTTTAGAGTTTAGGGTTTAAAGTTTAGGGTTTATGTTTTAAGGTTTAGGGTTTTATAGGGTTTAAAGTTTAAGGTTGTATGTTTAGGGTTGCAGGTCTAGGCTTTAGGATTTAGGTTTTTTTATTAAAAAAAACTAAGTAAACCGGTAGATTATGTTTTATTTAGTTTATTTTTTTTGATTATTTTAGTTTATTTTATTTTTAATTTTTATTTAGCTTCATTTTTTATTTTTATTTAGTTTACTTTATTTATTTTAGGTTAATCTAATTTACTTTATTTTTGAGGTTTAGGTTTAACTTTATGTTTATTTATTTATTTATTTTTATTTTTATTTTATTTTTTTGGTTTAGGTTTTATTTTTTATTTGAGGTTTAGGTTTAGGTTTTTATTTTATTTTTTATGTTTATATTTTAGGTTTTTTTTTATTTTAGGTTTATGTTTATTTATAGTTTATTTTATTTTATTTAGTTTAGGTTTAGGTTTAGGTTTATGTTTTATTTTTTTTTAGCTTGGTTTAATTTAGTTTAGGTTTAGGTTTATTTTATTTTGTTTATTTTAGGTTTAGGTTTTTTTTTAGTTTAGGTTTTATTTTTTATAATTTTAGGTTTTACTTTTACGTTTACATTTTATGTTTAGGTTTTTATTTAGTTTTATTTTATTTTATTTTAGGTTTATTTTATTTTTATTTTATGTTTGGGTTTTATTTTATTTAATTTTTAATTTTAGGGTTATTTTCTTTTAGTTTATAGGTTTTATTTATTTTATTTTAGTTTTATTTTTATTTTATTTAATTTTTTTTAGGATTAGATTTAGGTTTAGGTTTAGGGAGGTTAGTTTAGGTATTTATTTTATATTTTTTATCTTTAGGTTTAAGTTTTCTTATTTATTTTATTTTTTAGTTTTTATTTAGTTTAGCCTTTTTTTTAGGGTCCCAGCCTGGGGTCAGAGCTAGGGTAGTTAGGTTTACAGGCCCAGTGGAGTTTAGGTTTAGGAGGGTTTGGGGGGCCTGGCTGGTTTATTTAGGTTTAGGGTTTAGTATTTGGGGAAGCCCAGGTTTAGAGTTTAGGTTTAGCATATAGGGTTTAAGGTTTAGAGTTATTTTTAATTTCTATTTGGTGTATTTTGGTTTAGGGTTTAGGTTTAGTGGTGGGTTTAGTTTATGGAGAGATGGTTTAGATGGTAGGTGGGTGGGTTTGAGTTTAGGTTTGGGGGGTTAAGGGAGTTTAGGTTTAGGGTTTAATGTTTAATGTTTATGGAGTTTATGCTTTAGGTCAGGGTTTTAGTTTTGGGTTTAGGGTTTTTGGTTTTTTTAACAGAGAACAAATTTAGATTCAACATTTCCTTTTTTTAATTTCATCAACTAAGTAACACACCAAGCTTTTTAAGACATAAGTGATGACATGGATAAAAAATGAGCATGCATAGAGCAAATCAAAACCCTAGATAACTAGAACCGTCTCTAGTATAAAGATGTAATTCCATAAGCTACAGATCAAATCAGCCGTTCTTTAGTTTCTCTAGTTCCCATTTGAACCACCTCGGCCTCTCGAGTAGTGGGATCCACCTTCATATCCCCGATCTCTCCCACTACCACCACCATGGTTGTAACCTCCGTCACTCCTCCCACCTCTATAAGCTCTACTGCTCCAACCACCACCTCCATACCCACCAACACCTTTAGATCCCCCACAACCACTGCGATAACCATTGCCTCCACCGTCACCTTTACCCCTAGATCTAGACTGAACTTGGTTGATGGTGATGTTACTGTAGTCAAGATTCTGCCCATTCTTAAAGTTTTATTTTAGGTTTAATTTTATTAGGTTTTATTATTTTGGTTTACTTTTTAATTTATTTAGTTACTTTAGGTTTAGTTTTAAAGTTTGGTATTTAGGGTTTAAAGTTTAGAGTTTAGGGTTTAGGGTTTTAAGGTTTATGCTTTTTGGGTTTAGGATTTAGGGTTATGGTTTAGGGTTTAGGGTTTAGGATTTTGGGTTTAGTGTTTAGGTTGCTAGGGTTTAGTTTCGTGATTTAGGATTTATGGTTTTTTAATTAAGTAAACCAATAGGTTTAGGTTTATTTAGTTTATTTTTTTTTTATTTATATTATATTTTTATTAAGGTTTTTTTATTTAGTTTAGTTTATTTATTTTAGTTTTATTTATTTTAGCTTAGGTTTCTTATTTTAGTTTATTTTTTAGGTTTAGGTTTATTTTTTAGTTGAGTTTTATTTTTATTTTATTTTTAGGTTTAGGTATTATTTTTTCTTTTTAGGTACAGGTTTAAGTTTTCCTTTTTTTTGTTTAGGTTTAATGTTTTTTATTTTAGGTTTATTTTTAAGATTGATTTTTTAGTTTAGATTTAGGTTTATTTTTGGTTTATTTTATTTTTTTTTAGTTTAGGTTTAATTTATTTTAGGATTAAGTCAACATTTTATTTATTTTAGTTTAGTTTATTTTATTTTGTTTATTTTTTTAATTTTAGATTTAAGTTTCTTTTTTTAATTTAGGGTTTGGTTTTATTTTTTATTTATTTTTAGTTTTTATTTTAAGGTTTATTTATTAGGTTTAGGTTTTTATTTAGTTTTTTTAAATTTTATTTTATGTTTATTTTATTTTTATTTTAAGTTTAGTTTTTATTTTATATAGGGTTTTTATTCATAGGTTTATTTTATTTTTTAGTTTAGTTTAAGTTTTTATTTATTTTATTTTAGTTTATTTTTATTAGCTTATTTTATTTTATTTTTAGGTTTAGATTTTGGTTTTAGTTTATGATTTTATTTTCTTTTATTATTTTATTTTAATTAGGTTAAGGTTTTTCTTTATTTTATTTTTATATAGTGGTTTAGTTTAGGGTTTAGGATTTATGGTGGGTGAGGTTTAGGTTTTGTGGCTTGGGAGTGGTCATAGGGTCAGTGGCAGTAGGGTGTTTTTAGCATTTAGGATCGAGGGTCACCAGTGGAGGTTTAGGGCCCAGGGTTATGCCTCAGCCTCAGGGTTTCATGGGTTTAGGTTTAGATGATTTAGTTTAGGATTTAGTTTGGGATTAGGTCAGGGTTTAGGTTTTGGTTTGGGGGTTTTATGTTTTGGTTTAGTGTTTAGTTTAGTTTATGGTTTTTGGTTTAGGTGGTTTATGGTCATGTTTAGAGTCCAGGTTTTGGTCTGGTTTAGAGTTTATGGTTTGTGGTTTAGGGTTTTAGAGTTTAGGGTTTAGGGTTTAGTGTTTAGGGATAGGGTTTATGGTTTAGGGTTTTTAGGGTTTTGTATTTAGGTTTTAGGGTTAGGGCTCAGGTTTTAGTTTAGGGTTTAGGGTTTTTAGCTCTTTTTTAACAGAGAACAAATTCATATTCAACATTTATTCTTTTTTATTTCATCAACCAAGTAACACACCAAGTTTTTTAAGATATAAGTGACATAGATAAAAATGAGAATGCATATTCACAAACACCTCCAAATCCCCACCACGCCTCCTCCCCCATAACCATCACGACCACCACCTCCATATCCACCAACAACTTCAGATTCCCCACCACCACTGTGTAACCGCCACCTCCACCTTCACCTCCACCACTAGATCTAGACTTAGCCTGGTTGATGGTGATGTTTCTGTCATCAAGGTTCTGCCCATTCTTAAGGTTTAGGTTTAATTTTTATTTTATTTAGATACTTAAAGTTTATATTTAGGGTTTGGGGTTTAAGGTTTAGGGTTTAGGGTTGTAGGTTTTGGGTTTAGGGTTTAGGGTTTAGGATTTAGGGTTTAAGATTTTTTTTTCAATTAAGTAAACCGGTAGGTTTTGGTTTATTTAGTACATTTAGTACATTTTTTATTTATTTTAGTTTACTTTATTTCTTAGTTTTATTTAGGTTTATTTTTTTATTTAATTAGTTTAATTTATTTTAGGTTTATTTATTTTTATTTAGGTTTTTTATTTTAGTTATTTTTTTAGGTTTAGGTTTAGGTTTATTTTTTAGTTTAGTTTTATTTTTATTATATTTTTTAAGTTTAGGTTTTATTTTTTATTTTTAGGTTTAGGTTTAGAGTTTTATTTTATTTTATATTTTTAGTTTAAGTTTTAGGTTTTTATTTTTGGTTTATTTTTAGGTTTTATTTTTTTATTTTAGGTTTAGGTTTATTTTTATTTCAATCTATTGTATTTAGTTTAGTCTTAGGTTTAGGTTTAGTTTATTTTAGGTTTAGGTTTAGGTTTCATTTATTTTAGTTTAGTTTAGTTTAATTTAGGTTTAGGTTTATTTTATTTTGTTTATTTAATTTTAATTTTTTGTTTTAGTTTTTTTTTTAGTTTAGGGTTTATGTTTTATTTTACATTTATTTTTAGGTTTATTTTTTTTTATTTAGGGTTTTATTAAGATTTTATTTTAGTTTATTTTTGGTTTATTTTATTTTTATTTTACATTTTATTTGTTTTTTATTTAGGTTTTTTCTTCTTAGGTTTATTTATTTTTTTAGTTTAGTTTAGGTTTTTATTTATTTTATTTTAGTTTATTTTTATTTTTTATTTTATTTTATTTTTAGGTTTAGGTTTAGGTTTCAGTTTATTTTTTTTTTATTTTTTTATTTTATTTATGTTTAGGTTTATTTATTTATTTTATTTTTTAGTTTTATTTAGTTCAGGTTTATATATTTAGCTTTTTAGGGTTTAGTGTTTAGGCTTTAGTGTTTAATCTTTAGGGTTTAGGGTTTCTTTTAGTGTTTTTTAAGTTTGGGTTTAGTGTTAGGGTTTAAGGTGTATGAAAGCATTTAGTGCTCAGCTTTAGGTTTTTCAGGTTGGGTCAATTTATGGTAGCCTCAGCTTTAAGGTTAGGGTTTTGGGGTTTAGGTTTAGGGTTAGGATTTTAGGGTGGGGTGGGTAATTTAGAGGGTTTATGGCACAGGTTTAATGGTTACAGGGTTTAGGGTAGTATATGATGATTTTTTGAGTTAGGATTTAAGGAGTGGTTGAGGTTATGGTTTAGGTTTAGAGGCTTTGAGTTTTAAAAAGAAATTACAAACCCCGTTTAGGTTTATTTAGTTTATTTTTATTTATTTTAGATTACTTTATTTTTTACTTTATATTTATTAGTTTTATTTAGTTTAGTTGATTTATTATAGGTTTATTTATTTTAGTTTAGGTATTTAATTTTAGTTTATTTTTTATGTTTAGGTTTAGGTTAATGTTTATTTTTTTAGTTTAGCTTTAGACTTTATTTTATTTTTGAGGTTTATGTTTTATTTTTATTTTAGGTTTAGGTTTTTATTTTTATTTTTTAGGTTTAAGTTTTAGGTTTTATTTCATGTATATTTTAGTTTTAGTTAGTTTAGGTTTAGGTTTATTTTAGTTTATTTTTAATTAGTTTATGGTTTAGGTTTAGAGTATTACTTTAGGTTTAGGTTTTATTTATTTTAGTTTAGTTTAGCTTTGGTTTATGTTTATTTTATTTTGTTTATTTTAGTTTTATTTTAGGTTTAGGTTTTTTTTCGTTTAGGGTTTAGGTTTTATTTTTTATTTCTTTTGAGGTTTTAATTTTGTGTTTATTTTTTCAGTTTAGGTTCTTATTTTGTTTTTATTTTACTTTATTTTAGGTTTGTTTATTTTTATTTTAAGTTTCATTTTCATTATATTTATGTTTTCTATTCATAGGTATATTTTATTTTTTAGTTTAGTTTAGGTCTTTATTTATGTTAATTTAGTTTTTTTTAATTTTTTAATTTTATTTTATTTTAAGGTTTAGGTTTAAGGTATGTTTAGGTTTAGGGTTTCGTTTATGTTTTTATTTTATTTTAGTTTATTTTATTTTATTTTATTTTTTTAGGTTTATTTATTTATTTATTTTTTAGGTTTTATTTAGTTTAGTTTTAAGTTTTTAGCTTTTTTAGGGTTTAGGATTTAGGGTTTTCTGTTGGTTTAGGGTTTAGTGTTTTTTATTTTGTTTAGGGTTTACGGTTTATGGTTTGGGGTTTAAGTTTTAGGTTTAGGGTTCATATTTTAGTTTAGGGTTTAATGTTTTTGGTTTTTTTATTTTTAATAGAAACAAATTAAGAATCATCATTTCTTCTTTTTGATTTCATCAACCAAGTAACACACCAAGTTTTCTAAGACACAAGCAACGATATAAATAAAAAAATAGCATGCATAGAGCAAATCAAAACCCTAGATAACTAGAACCTTCTCTACCATTAGCAACAGAATGGATCGGTTGTTCTTCAATTGCTCTAGTTCCCATCAGAACCACCTTGGTCTCTCGAGTAGCAGGATCCACCATCATATCGCTGATGTCTCCCTCCACCATCACCACACATGTAACCTTCATCACTTTTCCCTCCTACATAACCACCATAGCTCCGACCACCACCTCCATATCCACCAGCACTTCCAGATCCCCCACCACCACTATGATAACCGCCACCTCCACCTTCGCCTCCACCACCACATCTAGATTGATGCCTGGTTGATGGTAATGTTCCTGCCGTCAAGGTTGTGCCCATTCTTAGGGTTTAGGATTTGGTTTAGTTTTATTTGGTTTTAGGGTTTAGGTTTATTTTTTAATTTATATACTTACTTTAGGTTTAGGGTTAGGGTTTAGGGTTTAGGGTTTAGGGTTTAGGGTTTAGGTTTATTTTTTAATTTATATACTTACTTTAGGTTTAGGGTTAGGGTTTACGGTTTGGAGTTAAGGTTTAGGGTTTAAGGTTTAGGGTTTAGGGTTTATGGTTTAGGGTTTAGGGTTTAGGGGTTTTGGGTTTAAGGGTTTTGGGTTTATGCTTTTAGGGTTTAGGATTTAGGGTTTAGGTTAGGGTTTACGGTTAGGGTTTAGGGTTTAGGGTTTAAGATTTTTAAAGTGTAGGTTCTTGGGTTTAGAGTTTAAGGTTTTATTTTTTAAAATTAAGTAATCCATTCGGTTTAGGTTTAATTAGTTTATTTAGTTTATTTATTTATTTATTTATTTTAGTTTATTTTATTTTATTTATTTTTATTTAGGGTTATTTTTTATTATTATTTCATTTCATTTATTTATTTTTGGTTTATTTATTTTAGTTTAAGTTTTTTATTTTCATTTATTTTTTTAGTTTAGGTTTAGGATTATGTTTATTTTTTAGTTTAGTTTTATTTTTATTTTATTTTCCAACTTTAGGTTTTTTTTTTGTTTTTAGGTTTAGGTTTTAGTTTAGGTTTTTATTTTATTTTTTTAGGTTTAGGTTTTAGGTTTTTATTTTAGGTTTATTTTTAGGTTATATTTTTAGTTTAGGTTTATTTTAGTTTATTTTATTTAATTTAGTTTAGGTTTAGGTTTAGGTTTAGTTTATTTTAGGTTTAGGTTTAGGTTTTATTTATTTTAGTTTATTTTATTTTAGTGTAGGTTTTGGTTTATTTTATTTTGTTTATTTTATTTTTATTTTTGGTTTAGTTTTTTTTTTAGTTTAGTGTTTAGGTTTTATTTTTTATTTATTTTTAGATTTATTTTTTTGTTTGGGTTTTTATTTAATTAGCATTTTATTTTATTTTATTTTTATTTTATTTTTATTTTACGTTTAGTTTTTATTTTATTTTGGTTTTATTCTTAGGTTTATTTCTTTTTTTAGATTTAGGTTTTTTTTTTATTTATTTTAGTTTATTTGATTAGTTTTTTTTTTATGATTTAGGCTTTTATTTTATTTTATTATTTTTTTAGGTTTAGGTTATCTTATATTTTTTTTAGGCTTTATTTTGTTTAGTTTTTGTTTTTAGGGTTTTTTAGTTAGGGTTTAGGGTTTTAGGGTTTAGACTTTTATGGTTTAGGGTTTAGGGTTAGCTTAGGGTTTAGGGTTTTTATTTTTTTATTTTTTTAAACTAAGTAAATTGGTATGTTTAGGTTTATTTAGTTTATTTTTTATTTACATTAGTTTATTTTATTTTATTTTATTTATGTTTATTATATTTATTTATTAGTTTATTTATTTTAAGTTTATTTCTTTTATATCTTTATCTTTTTATTTTAGGTTTATTTTTGGTTTAGTTTATTTCTTAACCCGACTTTTAATTTAATTTTTTTTAGGTTTAGGTTTTATTTTTATTTTTAGATTTAGGTTTAGGGTTTTATTTTATTTTGTTTAGGTTTTAGTTATTTTAGGCTTATTTTTGGTTTTATTTTTTATTTAGGTTTAGTCACTTACTTTATTATTATTTATCTTTTAGGTTTAGTTTATTTTAGAGTTTGGGTTTAGGGTTTAGTGGGTTTGTGGTTTAGGGGTTGTTTAGGAGCCTGGGGTTTAGCATTTAGGGTTTAGAGTTTAGGTTTAGGGTTGGGGTTTAGGTTTAAAGTTTAATGTTTAAGGTCCTAGAGATTATTTTAGGTTCTGATTTAAGGTTAGTCAGGGACCTGTGGATTTTGGTTTACTTTATTTAGGTTTTATTTTAGGTTTAGGGTTTAGGTTTAGGTTTAGGATCTTTTGGTTTATGGTTTGGGGTTTAGCATATAAGGTTGTAGGTTTAGGGTTTAGGGTTTAGGCTTTAATGTTTAGGATTTAGGACTTATGTTTTTTTAAAAAAAAATTAAATAAACTTATAGGTTTAGGTTTATTTAGTTTATTTAGTTTATTTTTTATTTATTTTAGTTTATTTAATTTTTTATTTTATTTACGTTATTTTTTTTTTTTTTTACTTTAGTTTATTTTATTTTAAGTTTATTTATTTTAGTTTAGTCTTTTAGTTTATTTATTAAGTTTAGTTTAGGATTGTTTTTTAATTGAGTTTTATTTTTATTTTATTTTAAGGTATAGGTTTTATTTTTTATTTTATAAGTTTATGTTTAGGTTTTTATTTTATTTTTTTGGGTTTACATTTTAGGTTTTTATTTTAGGTTTGCTTTTAGGTTTATTTTTTTAGTTTAGGTTTAGGTTTATTTTTAGTTTATTTTATTTTATTTAGTTTAGGTTTAGGTTTAGGTTTTATTTATTCTAATTTAGTTTTTTTTTTTAGTTTAGGTTTAGGTTTATTTTATTTTGTTTAGGTTTTATTTATTCTTATTTAGTTTATTTTACTTTAGGTTTAAGTTTATATTTTATTTAGGTTTTTTATTTTTAAGTTTATTTTTCTTTTAGTTTAATTTAGGTTTTTATCTATTTTATTTTAGTAAAGGTTTTTTTTAGTTTATTTTTTTATTTTTAGGTTTAAATTTAGGTTTTTATTATAATATATTTTCTTATTTTATTTAGGTTTAGTTTATTTTTATATATTTTATTTATATGTTTTATTTAGTTTAGGTTTATGTTTTAGGTTTTAGGGTTTTAGGGTTTAGGGTTTGAGTGGTTTAGTTTAGGGTTTTTAGGCTTTAGGGCATGTGGTTTTGGGTTTAGGTTAGGGTTAGCAGTTTATATTTATTAAATTAAAACCAGTAGGTTTAGATTTATTTAGTTTATTTATATTTATTTTAGTTAATTATATTTATTATTTTATTTATGTTTATTTTATTATATTATTTTATGTTTTATTTTAGGTTTATTTTATTATTTTTTTAGATTAGGTTTTATTTATTATATTTTAGTTTATTTTAAATATTTTATTTTATTTTATTTTAGTTTATATTTAGGTTTTATTATTTTCTTTTTTAGGTAATTTTTTATATTAAATTTATTTTAGGTTTATTTAGTTTAGGATCAGTTTTAAGTTTGGGGGTCAGGACTCAGTAAGGTTGGTCTTTAGGTTTAGGTTTAGATCAGTTGTGGCCTGTGGCTTTTTAAGGCTTTGGTTGTGGCTCAGGGTTATAGTTGGGGCTCAGGGAGGTGAGGTTTAGGTTTGGTTTAAGATTTTGGGAGTGTTTGGGGTTGGGCTCAGGATAAAGGTTTTGGTTTAGGTTTAAGGTTTAAGGTTTAGGGGTTAGGATTTAAGGTTTAGTATTTAGGTTTTAGGGTTTAGGGTTTAGTGTTTTTAAGGTCTATGGTTTAGAGTTTTTGGTTTATGGTTATAGGTTTAGGGTTTAGGATTTAGTTTTTAAGTTTTTGGGTTTATGGCTTTTTTTTTAAAATTGACTAAACTCGTAGGTTTAGGTTTATGTAGTTAATTTTTTATGTATTTTAGTTTATTTTATTTTTTTTATCTAGGTTTATTTTTTATTTTTATTTAGGTTATTTTATTTATTTTAGGTTTATTTATTTTTGTTTAGCTCTTATTTTAGTTCTTATTTTAGGTTTAGGTTTACATATATTTTATGGTTGAGTTTTATTTTTATTTTATTTGTAAGGTTAAGGTTTTATTTTTTAAATTTAGGTTTAGGTTTTAGGTTTTTATTTTAGGTTTTATTTTAGGTTTTTTTTATTTTGGTTTAGGTTTATTTTTAGTTTATTTTATTTTATTTAGATTTTTATTCTTGGGTTTATTTTATTTTTTTTAATGTTTAGGGTTTAGGGTTATTTATTTAGGTTATTTATTTTTAGGTTAGTTTACATTTATTTTATTTTGTTTAGTGTTTTTTTTTAGATTTTTAGGGTTTAGGGTTTTAGGGTTTATGTTTTAGGGTTTGTTTTAGGGTTAGGATTTAGGGTTTAGTGCCTAGTTTGTATTTTAGGATTTGGGGTTTTAGGATTTAAGGTTTAGGGATTAGGTCAAGATATTATTTAAGGAAGTTTTTTTTTAATTGAGTAAACCGGTAGATTTAAGATTATTTAGTTTATTTATTTCATTTTTTATTTATTTTAGTTTATTTTAATTATTATTTTTATTTATGTTTATTATTTTATTTTATTTTATTTAGGTTTTTTATCTTTATTTTATTTTTTTTAGTTTAGTTTAGGTTTTTATTTATTTTATTTTATGTTATTTTAATTTTCTTATTTTATTTTATTTTATTTTTAAGTTTAGGTTTTAGGTTTTTATTTTAGTTTATTTTTTTATTTTATTTAGGTTTAGTTTTTTTATTTGTTTTATTTTTAGGTTTTATTTAGTTTAAGTTTAGGTTTTTAGGTTTTTAAGGTTTAGGGATTAGGGTTATGGGTTTTAGGGTTTAGGGAATAAGGTTTAGGGTTTATGGTTTACGTTTTAGGGTTTAGGGTTTAGGGTTTAGGGTTTAGAGTTTAGGTTTTAGGTTTAGCTTTCAAGTTTTAATTGAGGGTTTAAGGTTTTTAGTTTTTTTAAAACAGAGAACAAATTCAGATTCAACATTTCTTCTTTTTGATTTCTTCAACCAAGTAACACACTAAGTTTTTTAAGACATAAGCGAAGACACAGATCCAAAATGAGCACGCATAGAGCAAATCAAAAACCCTAGATAACTAGAACCATCTTTACTGTAATGACACAATTTCATATGCAATAGATCGGATCGGAGGTTCTTCAGTTTCTCTAGTTCCCATTAGAACCACCCTGGCCACTCGAGTAGCGGGATCCACCTTCATATCCCTGATCTCTCTCTCCTCGACCACCACGATTGTAGCCTCTATGGTTCCATAACCACGACTACTCCGACCATCACCTCTATATCCACCATCGCCTCTAGATCCCCCACCACCAGTCTGATAACCATCGCCTCTGCCTTTGGCTTCACCATTAGATCTAGAATAAGCCTGGTTGACGGTGATGTTCCTACCATAAAGGTTTTTCCCATTCCTAGGGTTTAGGTTTAGGTTTTTTAGGTTTTAGGGTTTAGGTTTATTTTTTAATTTATTTGTTTATTAAGGTTTAGGTTTAGGGTTTTGGTTTTGGGTTTAGCTTCAAGGTTAGGTTTAGGTTTAGTTTTGGGTTAGGTTTAGTGTTTACTTTTTTAGGGTATGCTTTTAGTGTTTAGGGTTTCTGATTAGGTTTGTGGTTTATGGTTTTCTATGGTTTAGGGTTTAGGGTTGTAGGTTTAGGGTTTAGGGTTTAGGATTAATGGTTTATGGGTTTTTTTTTTAAAAAATAAGTAAACCGGTAGGTTTAGGTTTATTTAGTTTATTTTAAATTTATTTTAGTTTACTTTATTTTTTATTTTTTTTTAAGTTTATATTTTTTAGTTTAGTTTATTTATTTAGGTTTATTTTATTTTTTTTAGTTTTATTTTTAAGTTTAGGTTTAGGTTAGTTTATTTTAGAGTTTTATTTTTATTTTATTTTATGGTTTAGGTTTTATTTTTTTTATTTTAGGTTTATGTTTAGTTTTATTTTATTTTTAGGTTAGGTTTAGGTTTTATTTTAGGTTTGTTTTTACATTTTCTTTTTTAGTTTTGGTTTAGGTTTATTTTATTTTATTTAGTTTAGGTTTAAGTTTAGCTTTTATTTATTTTAGTTTAGATTATTTTACTTTAAGTTTAGGTTTATGTATTTTATTTATTTTATTTTATTTCAAGTTTATGTTTTTTTTTAGTTCAAGTTTAGGTTTTATTTTTTTTATTTTTTTTTTATTTTTTTAGGTTTTATTTAGTTTTTTATTTTATTATATTTTAAGTTTATTTTATTTTATTTTACTCTAGTTTTATTTTATTTAGGTTTTTTATTCTTAAGTTTAATTTAATTTTTTAGTTTAGTTTAGGATTTCATTTATTTTATTCTAATTTATTTTTTATTTTTAATTTTTAATTTTTTTTATGTTTATGTTTATGTTTTAGTTTATATTGTTATTTTATTGTAGTTTTTATTATTTTGGTTTAAGTTTATTTATTTATTTTATTTTTAGGTTTTATTTAGTTTAGGTTTAAGTTTTTAGCTTTTTAGGGTTTAGGGTTTATGATTTAGTGTTAGTTTATGGTTTAAGGTTTTGGGTTTGGGGTTTAGGGTTTAGGGTTTAGTGGTTTTTTTAGTTTAGGGTTTAGGGTTTGGGTTTTAGGTTTAGGGTTCAAGTTTTAGTTTAGGGTTTAATGTTTTTTGTTTTTTTTTACAGAAACAAATTAAAAATCATCATTTAGTCTATTCAATTTCATCAACCAAGTAACACACTAAATTTTCTAAGACACAAGCAACGATGAATAAAAAATGAGCATCCATAAAGGAAATAAAAAATAATAGATAACTAGAACCGTCTCTACTATAATGACATAGTTCCATAAGAACCAGATTAGATCGTCCATTCTTCAATTTCTCTAGTTCCCATCAAAATCACCCCGGCCACTCTAGTAGCGGGATCCACCATCATATCCCCTAGCTCTCCCTCCGACACTACCACGGCTGTAACATTTGTCGCTCTTCTAGCCTACATAACCACTACTGCTCCAACCACCACCTCCATATCCACAAGCACCTCAAGATCCCTAACCACCACCGTGATAACCGCCACCTCCACCTTCACCTCCATCACCAGATACAGACTAAGCCTGGTTGACGGTGTTGTTCCCAGGGTTTAGGTTTAGGTTTAGGTTGATTAGGTTTTAGGGTTTAGGTTTATTTTTTTATTTATTTTCTTACTTTAGGTTTAGGTTTAGGGTCCGGGGTTTATTTTTTTTAGGGTTTAGGGTTTAGCTTTAGAGTTTTTGGGTTTATGCATTTAGGGTTTAGGATTTAGGGTTTAGGTTTAGGGTTAGGGTTTAAACTTTGTGGTTTAGGTTTGTATTTTAGGGTTTAGGATTTAGAGTTTAAGGTATTGTTTTTTTTTAATTAAGTAAACTAGCAAGTTTAAGTTTAATTAGTTTATTTTTTATTATTTTACTTTAATTTTTTATTTTTATTTAGGTTTATTTTTTTATTGTTATTCCATTTCATTTACTTATTTTAGGTCAATTTATTTTAGATTAGGTTTTTTATTTTAGTTTTCTTTTTGTTTATGTTTCGGATTATGTTTATTTTTGAGTTTAGTTTTATTTTTATATTACTTTTTAGGTTTAGGTTTTATTTTTTATTTTTTGGTTTATGTTTAGGTTTTTATTTTATTTTTTGGTTTAGGTTTTAGGTTTTATTTTAAGTTTATTTTAGGTTTTATTATTTAGTTTATGTTCAGTTTATTTTAGTTGATTTTATTATAGTTAGTTTAGGTTTAGGTTTAAGTTTAGGTTTTATTTAATTTAGATTATTTTATTTTAGTTTAGGTTTATGTTTATTTTATTTTGTTTTATTTTATTTTATAGTTTTTTTTTTTTAGTTTGGGTTCTTGGTTTTTTAATAATGAACAAATTCAAATTCAACATTTATTCTTTCGATTTCATCAACCAAGTAACACACCATGTTTTCTAAGACATAAGGGATGACATAGATCAAAAATGAGCATGCTTAGAACAAATCAAAAAACCTAGATAAGTAGAACCATCTATACTATAAAGACACAGTTCCATAAGCAAAATATTGGATCACCCGTTCTTCAGTTTCTCCAGTTCCCATCAGAACCATCCTAGCCTCTCGAGTTGCTGGATCCACCATCATATCCTCGATCTCTACCTCTGACACCAACATGATTATAACCTCCGTCACTTGTCCCACCTCTGTAACCACCACTGCTCTGACCACCACCTCAAAATCTACCAGCACATCCAGATCCCCCACCACCAATGTCATAACTTCCACCTCCACCTTCGCCTCCACCATCAGATCTAGACTAAGCTCGATTGACTGTCATGTTCCTGTCGACAAGGTTCTGCTCATTATTAGAGTTTAGATTTGTTAGGTTTTAGGTTTTAGGTTTATTTTTAAATTTATTTAGTTACTTTAGGTTTAGGTTTAGGGTTTGGGGTTTAGGGTTTAGAGTTTTGGGTTTATGCTTTTAGGGTTTAGACTTATAGTTTAGGGTTTAGGGCTTAAGGGTTTAGGGTTTAGGGTTTAGGGTTTAAGATTAGGGTTGGGTGGAGTTTTTAGGGTTTTAAGGAGGGTTTAGGATTAGTTTTAGTTTAGGGTTTGGGTTATTTAGGAGGGAGGGTAAAGTTTAGGGTTAGTTGGGTGGGGAAGAGGAGTGGGTTCAGACCAGGTTTAGGGTTTGGGTAGGTTTATCTTTAAAGCAAACCCTTTAGGTTTATTTAGTTTATTTATTTTATTTTATTTTATTTTATTTTAGGTTTATTTTATTTTATTTAGTTTAGTTTATTTATTTTTTTATTTATTTATTTGGTTTTATTTTAATTTATTTTAGGTTTAGGTTTAGGTTTATGTTTATTTTTCTATTTTGTTTTATTTTTATTTTATTTTTTAGGTTTAGATATTATTTTTTATTTTATGTTTAGGTTTAGGTTTTAATTTATTTTTAAGTTTAGGTTTTAGGTTTTATTTTTTTTGTTTAGGTTTATTTTAGATTATATTATTTTATTTAGTTTAGGGTTTAGTTAGTTTATTTTAGGACTAGGTTGAGGTTTCTTTATTTATTTTAGTTTAGTTTAATTTAGTTTAGGTTTAGGTTTATTTTATTTTATTTATTTTAGGTTTAAGTTATTTCTTTAGTTTAGGGTTTGGGTTTTATTTTTTATTTATTTTGTGTTTATTTTAGGTTTAGATTTTTATTTATTTTTATTTTATTTTATTTATTTTTTTACTTTTTATTTTACATTTAGTTTTATTTTATTTAGGTTTTCATTTTAGGTTTATATTTATTTTTTTTAGTTTAGTTTGGGTTTTTATTTATATTTTTTTAGTTCAATTTTTAATTTGAATTTTATTTTATCTTTACATTTATGCTTAGGTTTAGGTTTTTATTTTATTTAAGGTTAGGTTTTTTGATTTATTTTATTTTTAGGTTTTATTTAGTTTAGGTTTTAGTTTTTAGGTTTTTAGGGCTTAGAGTTTAGGGTTTAGGGTTTGGGGTTTATTTTATTTTTACATTTTATTTAGTTTAGGTTTTGGTTTTTAGGTTTTCATTTTATTTTTAGGTTTATTTATTTGTTTTAGGTTTTAGTTTTAGGGTTTAGGATTGGTTTAGAGGTTTAGGGTTTAAGTTTTGGGGTATAGGGTTTAGGGTTTAGGGTTTAGGGTTTAGGGTTTAGGGTTTAGGGTTTAGGATTTAGGATTTTGTGTTTTGGGTATAAATGCTTTAGGGTTTAGGTTTTAGGTCTAGGGTTCTAGTTTTTGTTTAGGGTTTTTGGTTTTTGGTTTTTTTAGTAGAGAACAAATTCATATTCAATATTTCTTCTTTTCGATTTCATCAACCAAGTAGCACACAAAGTTTTCTAAGACACAAGGGACAACATAGATAAAAAATGAGCACGCATAGAGCAAATCAAAACACTAGATAACTAGAATCGTCTCTAATGTAAAGACATAATTTCATAAGCAGTAGATCGGATCGACCGTTCTTCAGTTTTTCATGTTCCCATCAAAAACACCCTGGCCTCTAGAGTAGCTGGATCCACCATCATATACCTGATCTCTCCCTCCACCAACACCACGAATGTAACCTCTGTCCCTCCTCTCGCCTCCAAAACCACAATTGCTCCCAGCACCAGTTCCATATCCACCAACACCTCCAGATCCCCCACCACCACTACGATAACTGCCGCCTTATCCTTCGCCTCCACCACCAGATCTTGATTGAGCCTAGTTGATGGTGATGTTCAGTCCAAGGTTCTCGCCTTTTTTTAAGATTTAGGTTTAGGTTTATTAGGTTTTAGGGTTTAGTTTATTTTAATTTATTTAGTTACCTTAGGTTTAGGTTTAGGGTTTGAGGTTTATGGTTTAAGGTTTAGGGTTAGGGGTTAGGATTTAAGGTTTAAGGTTTAGGGTTTAGGGTTTAGGGTTTAGGCTGTAGGGTTTAGGGTTTAGGGGTTTAGGGTCTACACTTTTAGGGTTTAAGGTTTAAGATTAGGGTTTAGGGTTTAGGGCTTAGGGTTTAAGGTCTTTTAGGGCATAGGGAATAAGGTATAGGACTTAGGGTTTAGGGTTTATGATTTAGGGTTTAGGATTTTTTTGAAGAAAAATTAAGTAAACTGGTAGGTTTTGGTTTATTTACTTTATTTTTTATTTATTTTAATATATTTTATTTTTTTATTTTTATTTAGGTTTCTTTTTTATTTTTATTTAGTTTAGTTTTTTTATTTTATTTTAAGTTTTTTATTTTAGTTTATTTTTCAAATTTAGGTTTAGGTTTATGTTTATTTTTAGTGTAGTTTTATTTTGCTTTATTTTTTTTTAGGTTTTATTTTTATTTTGAGGTTTTGGTTTATATTTTATTTTATTTTTTTTAGGTTTTAGTTTTTTATTTTAGGTATATTATTATGTTTTATTTATTAGTTTAAGTTTATTTATAATTTATTTTATTTTATTTAGTTTGGGATATAGGATTAGTTTATTTTAGGTTTAGGTTTAGGTTTTATTTAATTTAGTTTAGTTTATTTTAGTTTAGATTTATGTTTATTTTATTTTGTTTATTTTAGGCTTAAGTTTTTTTAGTTTAGGGTTTAGGTTTTATTTTTTTATTTATTTATTAGTTTATTTTTTAGGTTTAGGTTTTTATTTAGTTTTTATTTCTGCTTTATTTTATTTTTATTTTACATTTAGTTTTTATTTTAGGTTTATTTTATTTTATTTAGTTTAGTTTAGGTTTTCATTTATTTTATTTTAATTTAGTTTTTATTTTTAGTTTTATTTTCTTTTTAGGTTTAGATTTAAGTTTAGGTTTTAGTTTAGGTTTTTATTTTATTTTATTTTTTTATTTTATTTAGGTTTAGATTTTATTTATTTATTTTATTTGTAGGTTTTCTTTATATTTAGGTTTTTAGGTTTTAGGGTTTAGGGTTTAGGGTTTACGGTTTACAATTTAGGGTTTAGGATTTAGGTTTTGGGTTTTAAGATTTAGGGTTTAGGTTTGTAGATTTTAAGGATTAAGGTTAAGGGTGTATGGTTTAGGGTTTACAGTTTAGGATTTAGGGTTTAGGGTTTTAGGGTTTAGGTTTTAGGGTTTAGGGTTTAGGGTTGTTGGTTTAGGGTTTGGGGTTTAAGATTTTTTATTTTATTTATTTCATTTATTTTCCATTTATTTTTAATCAAGTAAAGTGGTAGGTTTAGGTTTATTTAGTATATTTTTTATTTATTTTAGTTTATTTTTCTTTTATTATTATTTAGGTTTATTTTTATTTTTATTTAGTTTAACTTTGTTTATTTTAGGTTTATTTCTTTTTGTTTAGTTTTTAGGTTTAGGTTTAGGTTTAGGTTTATCTTTTAGTTTAATTTATTTTTATTTATTTATTTAGGTTTAGTCTTAGGTTTTTACTTTATTTTTTTAGGTTTATGTTATAGGTTTTATTTTAGTTTATTTTATTATTTAGTTTAGGTTTCTTAGGTTTATTTTTAGCTTATTTTATTTTATTTAGTTTAGGTTTAGTTTTAGTTTATTTTAGGTTTAGGTTTTATTTATTTTAGTTTAGTTTATCTTAGTTTAGGTTTAATTCATTTTATTTTGGGTTTAGGATTTTTTTTATTTAGAGTTTAGGTTTTATTTTAGGATTATTTCAGGTTTAGGTTTTATTAAGTTTTGATTTTTTATTTTATTTTATTTATTTTATTTTATTTTTATTTATTTTAGGTTTTTTTATTTTCTTAGTTTAGTTTAGGTTTTATTGATTTTATTTTATTTTATTTTTTTTTTTTATTTTATTTTATTTTTGGTTTAGGTTTTAGTTTATGTTTTTATTTTATTTTATTTTGGTTTAGGTTTTTTTTAATTTTTTTTGTAGCTTTTGGTTTTTTTAGTTTTGGATTAGATTTTTAGCTTTTTAGGTTTTTTGGTTTAGGGTTTACGTTTTAGGTTTTTATTTCAGGTTTATTTTTAGGTTTTATTTTTTCATTTAGGTTTGAGATTATTTTTCATTTATTTTATTTTATTTAGTTTAGGGTTTAGGTTTAGGTTTTATTTATTTTAGTTTAGTTCATCTTAGTTTAGTTTGTATTTTATTTATTTTAGATTTATTTTTAGATTTAGATTTTATTTAGCTTTTATTTTATTTTTAGATTTTATTTTATTTATATTTTAGATTTATTTTATTTATATTTTACATTTTTTTATTTTATTTAAGTTTATTCTGTATTCTTTTAATTTTATTTTAGTTTAGTTTACGCTTTTTAGGTTTTATTATATTTTATTTTATGTAGGTTTAGTTTATTTATTTGTTTTATTTGAGGCATAATTTACTTTAGGTTTAGGTTTTAGGTTATTAGGGGCTTAGGATCCTTAGAGTTGGGGTTGCGGTTTGTGGTTTTGTGATTTAGGCTCAGGTCAGTTTAGGGCTTTAGATCTAACGTGTCAGCCTCAGGGCTTTAGGGGCCTATGGTTTCAGTTTAGGGTTTATGGCCTAGTGGGTTAATGGTTTTATCATTTTAGGATTTATGGTTTAGTTAGTTTAGATTTGTGAGTTTAGTTTTAGGTTTTATATTTATTTTATATTTGCTGCGGTTTAGGGTTTAGGGTTTTAAGATTTATGGCTAGGATCAGTTTAGGGTTTTATTTTAGGTTAGGCTCAGGGTTTAGGGTTGGGCAGGTTAGTTTTATGGTTCAGCCCAGTTTAGGGTTTAGATTTAGAGCCTAGGGTTTTTTTTAATTCACAGGCCTTTTTTAATTTATTTTATTTATTTTTTTTTATTTTAGTTTATTTTATTTTTAATTTTATTTAGGTTTATTTTTTTTATTTTAATTAGTTTATTTGGATCATTATCTTTAATTTAGGTTTTTATTTTAGTTTACTTTTTTAGGTTTAGGTTTATTTATTTTATTTTATTTTATTTTTTAGGTTTTTATTTTTACTTTATTAGGTTTAGTTTTATTTTATTTCTTTAGGTTTAGGTTTTAGATTTTATATAGGTTTATTTTGGTTTTTTTTGTTTATGTTTAGGTTTATTTTAGTTTATTTTATTAGTTTAGGGTTTTAGGTTTAGTTTATTTTAAGTTTAAATTTTATTTATTTTAGTTTATTTATTTTTTATTTTAGGTTTAGGTTTTTTGATTAAGGTTTAGGTTTTAGTTTTATTTATTTTTAGGTTTTATTTTATGTTTATTTTATAGTTTATGTTTTATTTAGTTTTTTTATTTTATTTTAGGTTTATTTTAGCTTTATTTTATTTTTATTTTATGTTTAGTTTTTATTTTATTTAGGTTATTTATTCTTAGATTTATTTTATTTTATTTACATTAGGTTTTTATTTATTTTATTTTAGTTTATTTTTTATTTTTATTTTATTTTATTTTTAGGTTTAGGTTTGGGTTTTGTTTATGTTTTCATTTTATTTTATTTAGGTTTAGGTTGTTTTATTTATTTTATTTTTAGGTATTATTTAATTTAGGTTTAGGTTTTTAGGGGTTAGGGTTTAGGGTTTAGGCTTGTAGATTTTAGGGATTACAATTAAGGGTTTAGGTTCTAGGGTTTTAGGGTTTAGGGTTTAGGGATTTAAGGTTTAGGGTTTTTTTATGGAAATTAAAGAAATTTTATTGCCACAAAGAAAAAGTACAAAGTCTTTAGAGGGGGTAAATCTCTAAGCTAATGCTCAAAGAGGTACAAGAAATCCTAAAGAGATAAACCCCCTAACTATTACAATAATAAAGGAAAGAAAGCAAAAGAAAAACCAAAAAATTAATAGAAGAAAATCCATTTGAGCAACAACAAACTTCATTTGGTCCGTGTGATACCAGCAAGACTCTCCCAACCTATAAAAGAAATCTGCAACATACTTTTGAAAGGATGAGTACATTTAAGAAAGCATTAAAAGTAAGAGCAAATAAAAGGAGTAAAGTAAAGAAAAGGCATCTGCCATAATCATCTCAAGGAGCAACACTATATGTAAGCATCCAAACTTCAGGAGATGGGTTACAATTACATATAGCTCTACCAGCCAAAAAAAAATAATAAAGAGTGAGAAACATCAAGGCCATCATAGCCAGCATACCTTGTGTAGCCCATCATCCAAAATTTGTCATCCAGCAAGGCTGCAAAATCCTCCAAATAGCAAACATAATAGCCAACCACCAAGCCACTAGAATAATTAAGCCCAATAAGGCAGATAATCAACCAACCATCAGGGATAGCAGCAATACAGTAGGAGCACCACCAAAGCCACCACCAAAAAGAGTAACAAATTCAAAAGGAGTAACCATCATGATAGGGGTAACAACTCAAACTAGAGGCAAACAAGAGCAAGAAAGAAAAACACAAGTGAACATATCCTCCACCAACAAAGCAAAACAAAGAGAGTAAAAATAGCCATCCTAACTGCAAAAGGGGTGGATAGCAAGGCTGCCACACAAACAAGAGAAAGGGGATCAGCTACAGCCAAGAGAGAGAAAACAAAGTAGGAGGAAATCAAAAATATAGGTCATAGAAAGAACACCAATAGGTTCCCATAACAGTCACTAAAGGAGTAAGAAAAATTGACCAAAATAACCACCCATCCAACCAACCCAACAAGCCAATACAACCAACCAAACCAGCAAGCTAACATATCAGCCTAGTCAACCACCACAGCAATAGAAGACCCAAGTCAGTGTAAAGACCAACATCAGTCATCAAGCCAAAATCACCGAAGATAGCCATGGAATAGGTAGAAGCAGACAGTAACCACCAAACCCAACCAAGGTAAAAGAAAATCTGATCCAGGTAAGTAGAACAGCCAGCCAAAGAAAAAAAAACTACAAATCCCAATAAGACAGGCTATAAGCCAACCAATAGGAACAACAGCAATAAAAGCACCCAGCCAAGCCACCAGCCCTCGAGGCCAACTAATAGCCACAAAATAGTCTTCAACCAGCCAATCCAGAATAATACCCAAACCCAAAGCCCCTGCAGTCAGGAGAGGAAGGCCAATATAGGAAGAGGTCAAAACCATAACCAAAAGAAACAATACAAAATCAACAAAACCAACCACAAAGCCCCAGTCAAGAAAATAGAGAAAATAATAGCTAACCAACAATTTCCACCATGCTAAAATCAAGCTAGATATAAACCACCAATAGCCCCCCAGATTAGTCACCAATAGAAAATGAAAAAGTAGCCAACACAGCTAGCCATCCAACCAACCCAACCAGCCAACCCAACCAGCCAACAAAGCCACCCTGTCAACCACCACAATGATAGATCCAACTCTGGTAAGTTAGCAAGCAACATAGAAAAGAGGAAAAACCCACACAGAAAGAAAAAACTACAGCAGCCATAGCCACAACCCAAAAGGAGGATATAAAAAATAGCCAAGGGAAAATTGTGGTAAGCACCCAGCCAGACAGATAGAAGCCACCAAGCTAAAAAAACCAAAGCAACCCAGGCTGCACTTACAATAATCACCAGGTACCAAAAACCAAGCCAATCCAAAAGTAAGAGATCGAAAACATAACCCAGCTCAAGACAAAGAGAGAAAATAAGTAGATAACCACAACCCAAAGAGGGCTTAACAAGGGGCAACCAAAACTAGAAGATCATCAAAAACAAAGCCAAGAATTTATAATCTAAGATAAGGCAATCCAGATGTTATGGAAACACTAAACTAAACTAAACACTAAACACTAAACACTAAACCCTAAACCCTAAACCCTAAATCTTAAACCCTAAATCCTTAAACACTAAACTCTTAACCCTAAACCCTAAACCCTAAAACCTACAATGTTGAACCCTAAACCCTAAACCCCAAACTCTAAATCCTAAAACCTAAACCCTAAACCCTAAAACCTAAACCCTAAACCCTAAAAACCTTAAAACATAAACCTAAACTAAATAAAACATAAAAATAAAATAAATAAATAAAAACATAAACCTAAATAAAATAAAAATACATACTAAAATTAAAACCTAAACTAAAACCTTCACCTAAACCTATAAACCTAAACCTCAAAATAAAATAAAATAAAAAATAAAAACTAAACTAAAATAAAATAAATAAAATCCTAAACTAAACTAAAAAAATAAAATAAACCTAAGAATAAAAAACCTAAATAAAATAAAAACTAAATATAAAATAAAAAAAATAAACCTAAAATAAAATAGAATAAAAACTAAATAAAAATCTAAACCTAAAAAATCAACCTAAAAATAGATAAAGAATTAAACCTAAACCCTAAAATTAAAAAAAAAAAACATAAACCTAAAATAAACAAAATAAAATAAACTTAAACCTAAACTAAAATAAACTAAACTAAAATAAATAAAACCTAAACCTAAACCTAAACCTAAAAGAAACTAAACCTATACCTAAACTTAAACTAAATAAAATAAAATAAACTAAAAATAAACCTAAACCTAAACTAAAAAATAAAACCAAAAAACAAACCTAAAATAAAAAACTAAAACCCAAACCTAAAAAATAAAATAAAAACCTAAACCTAAACCTAAAAATAAAAAATAAAAAATAAATCTAAAAGATAAAATAAAAATAAAACTCAACTATAAAATAAACCTAAACCTAAACCTAAACCTAAAAAATAAACTAAAATAAAAAACTTAAACTAAAATAAATAAACCTAAAATAAATAAACTAAACTAAATAAAAAATAAAAAATAAAACCTAAATAAAAATAAAAAATAAAATAATCTAAAATAAATATAAAATAAAATAAATATACTAAATAAACCTAAACCTTTGATTTACTTAATTTAAAAATAAAAAACCTTTAAACCCTAAATCCTAAACCCTAAACCTACAACCCTAAACCCTAAACCCTAATCCCTAAAAACTCTAAACCCTAAATCCTAAACCCTAACCCTAAACCCTAAACACTAAAAGCATAAACCCTAAAACCCTAAACCCTAAATCCTAAACTCTAAATGCTAAAACCTAACCTTAAACCCTAAACCCTAAACCCTAAAATCTACTACCCTAACTCTTGATGGCGTGAACAACATCCAACGCTGCCTAAACCGTGGAGACAAAGGTGAAGTCGGTAATTATCGTAGTGGTGGTGGGGGATCTAGAGATGCTGAAGGATATGGAGGTAGGAGGAGCGACGAAGGTTACATTCATGGTGGTGGCAAAGGAGAGATCAGGGATATGATGGCAAATCCCGCTACTCAAGAGACTGGGTGGTTCGAATGGAAACTAGCAAAATTGATGAATGACCAACTTGATTTGCTGCTTATGGAACTGTCTTTACAATAGAGATGGCTCTAGTTATCTAGGGTTTTTGATTTGCTCTATGCATGCTCATTTTTTATCTATGTCATCGCTTGTGTCTTAGAAAACTTCGTGTGTTACTTGGTTGATGAAATCGAAAAGAAGAAATATTGAATCTGAATTTGTTCTTTGTTAAAAGAAAAAACCAAAAACCCAGAACGCTAAACCTAAAACCTAAACCTTACACCCTAAACCCTAAAACCCTAAACCCCTAAACCCTAAACCTAGACCCTCAAATCGACCCCCTAAACCTTAAACCCTAAACCCTAAACCTTAAAACCCAAACCTTAAATGTTAAACCCTAAACTATAAAAAGCTAAAAACCTAAACCTAAACTAAATAAAACTTAAAAAAAATAAATATAAAACATAAAGTAAAATAAAATAAGAAAATAAAAGAAAATAAAAATCTAAACCTAAACCTAAACTTAAACCTAAACCATAACCTAGAAAAAATAAACTAAAATATAAAAACTAAACTAAAATAAAATGAATACAAACCAAAACTAAACTAAAAAAATAAATAAACCTAAAAAAAATTTAAATAAAATATAAACTAAATTATAATAAAAATTAAATAACATAAAATAAAATAAAAACTAAATATAAACCTAAATGTAAAAAATAAACCTAAAATTAAAACATAAAAATAAATAAATAAATAAAACCTAAGACCTGATCATAAAAAATATAAACCTAAAATAAACAAAGTAAAATAAACCTAAACCTAAACTAAATTAAAGAAAATGTAAACCTGAACCTAAAATAAACTAAACGTAAACCCTAAACTAAATAAAATAAAATAAACTAAAAATAAACTTAAACTTAAACTAAAAATAAAACCTAAAAATAAACCTAAAGCCTAAACCTAAAAAAATAAAATAAAAACTTAATCCTAAACCTAAAAATTAAAAATAAAACCTAAACCTAAAAAATAAAATAAAAATAAAATAAAACTAAAAAATAAACATAAACTAAACTAAATTAAAATAAAAAATAAACCTAAATAAAAATAAAAAATAAAATAATCTAAAATAAGTAACCCTAAATCCTAAAACTAATCGGTTTACTTAATTTAAAAAAAAAAACCTAAACCAAAAATCCTAAACCCTAAGCTTACAACACTAAATCCTAAACCCTAAACTCTAAAAAACCCTAAATTAACCTTAAACTGTAAACCCTAAAACATAAACCCTAAACTCTAATCCAAAACCCTAAACCCTAAACCTAAAACACTCACCCTAATCTCTAAACCCTAAATTAGCCCTAAACCCTAAATCATAAATCATAAAAACCTTAAACCCCAAAGCCTAAACCCTAAAACTTAAACCCTAAACTAACCCTAAACCCTAAGCTAACCCTAAACCCTCAAAACTTAAACCCTAAAGACTAAGCACTTATTGCTATTTTATAAGATCCTTTCAATGTTTCAGATTGGGGAATTCTTTACCGCTTCTTGTCTGCAGATTATTTGTTTTTTTGTCAGTTTCTCTTGCTAGAATGGGTTTTCATATTGGCCTCTGTGATTTATGGTTGTTTTTGATTGATTTTCTAACTATTTGTGTTATTATAACTGGCTATTTTGATCACATCCTGTTGTTGTTTACATCCTGATTCTATTTTTTTGGGTCTTTTGTGGATGTTTCACATGGATATTATTTGTTATCTTGATCTATATGATTTGGTGTTTTAATAGCTTCTTCTTATTTGAGGCTCACCGCTTTTGGCATAACGCTATTGAGCTATGTGCATACTAATACCCTGCATTGGAATTTGGTTGAGCTACGTGTCAGCTGCTATTGGTTTTATAACAATCATTGCTGGATGGAGATATTTATCATGATGGGTTTATCTACTGCCATAATTTTTTCAACCGACTGTTTCTCAAAGATATTATTTCTTGGAGCATCTTAGTTACCTATGTTGTTTCTATGCATTATATTAGTGTTCATTACTAATATTTATTTTGAAGATTTAACTAGTTGTTGATTTTAATAATAAACTGGCTTTTGAAATGCTGCTTGTCTCCCCTATTAGATCCTGGGCTGCTGCTGATATTCTCTTTGTCTCCATCTTTGAGCTAACATTTTCCTTTTATTTCTGGGAGTTATCTTTTATTTTATTTTTCTGCATGAAGAGGTTTGGGGGTCTTGATGTTTCTGCCTCTCCTATGCTTCATAGCCTTACCTTCACATCCTGTAAAAATAATAGATGCAACATCCTGGTTAAAACTCTTTCTCTGCAGATTTGGAATTAGTTCCTGATTTCCAATATTCCTGATGTTGTGGGTCTAGCTACTGGTCTATTTCTTTGTGCTCCTTTGCTCTTTAATGGCTTATCCTATGTTTGAAATTGTTTATTAACTTCCACTCAGTATGATTTCTCTAAGGATGATATTTCTGCTACTAACCTGCTCTTTTTTTTCCTAGAAGATCTCATTGATGAGACTCTTTTGAACCCTTATTGTGGCTCTGTTGCCCCACTACTTTTTATTGGCTTACCCTATGGTTGTAATCATTGTAGTGTTGTTTTAAGCTATGACTGTTGGATTTCTGGATTCACTATCTTGCAGTCTAACCTTATTTTAATCTATGGCTATTGGATTTCAGGCTATTCTGTGTCCTGCAGGCTGTTGGATCATCTGCCTTTATATATTGTTTATGCTGCTAATAATTGGGATGATGTTGTTCTCACCTGCTGCTATTTTTTATTTCCCCTAAAATAGTCTTGACCACTTCATTAACTATCTGGAATTTACTTATGCATTGTATAATTTGAATGGTTTGTTTAATGGCCAACTTGCAGTTATTTTATTTCTTGGTTGTTGGATGGTTTGTTATCTTTTATATCCAGCGTTTCTGTTTATCTGATTCAGTAGGGTGATTTTGGTGTTGTCTTGTTGTTTGTCTTTGACAACCTCCTTTTCCCAACCTGCCAAGCAAGATTTTGTTATTTCCTGCTCTATTTTATTATTTCCTTGCAGGTTTGGATTCCCTTAATGGCTTCTCTATTAGCCTTTACTGTGGTTGTAGGTTTTACTGCCACGATGCTTTATCTGAAGGTTTTTCTTTTTATTATCCTTTGAACCTCAACTACCATTGTTGGCTTTGGACTTTAGGGCCCTTTGTCCTATGGACTTTTGATTATTATATGTTCTATTTTTTATTTTTTTGACTATTTTGCTATTATCAATCAAATTTTTCCTGCCTCCTATTTTTTCCCACTTGGTTCTCATATGTGCAGATCCGTGATTTTCCATCTGATTATTTGGATCTTTAGATATGCTTTTGGGTGGACTCTTGGCCAGCTTGTTGGTATTAACTACCTTGGTTATTGGCTGAACTGGTTTAATACTCTACATGTTGTCTCTAGTGTTTTGGTTTATTTTGCTCAGCAACTCTCTATTGAAGTTGTTGATTGCTTGGTGGACTTTTCCTTGAACCCCCTTAATGGTTTATTATATGCATATCATCTTAATTCATTGGTCTACTTTATCTGCTACTATTTTCTCCATCTTCTTTCAGTTAAACTTGTATCTATTACAATGTTTATCCTGGATGGGTGGCTTTATGGCAAGCTAGCTCATTTTTGTTCTCTAGATGGTTGTTTCTTGTCTTGGATATTTGGCCTTTTTCGTGGCTCTATGTTGGCTCCATCTGGTTGGCTATAGGACTCTCTGTTCGCCTAGTTGTCACATTCTGCTCGATGGTTTTGGTGATAGGTTGCCGCTTCAGATACCTATTTTTATGCTCTATCTACTTGGTTATTCACCATGGCAATGTCTACTCTGATGGAGAGATTTTATGCCCAACTTGATGTCCCTTCCTGTCTTGGATGTTGTTGTCTTAAGTGTTGCTGTCTTGGCTGGTTTTTTCCTTGGTTATCTACTGTCTTATTTTTTCTGGATTCTAATGTTGATATTCATTTGAATCCATTTTTTGAATTTACTTCTGGTGGGTTCCAATGTTGCATTAACTTCTTTGCTATTGGCTTCCTAATGCTCGGCCGCTACCTCGCTGCTCATCTCCTGATTATTGTGATCAACATTATCTACTGTTGTCTCTATTCCCATCTCGCCTGATTAGTGTGTAGTATGTAATGTCTATGCCGACTGGTACTATGGACCTTTTGTCGCCTTGCTCTCTTGGTTGTTTGTTGATCTTGATTATCTGATTTTTGGTTTTGAATGCTGCAACTAGAGTTGTAGCTCCGACTATATTTATTTGGTGCTATTTTTGGGTGGTTGCGCCTATTTCTGTTCAAATTATGCTCTTTTACAATTGATTTTCCCAATTATTGATGGATATTAATAAGGGGACTTCAGTTGCCTCCGCCGCTTTCCCTGGAGGGCTTATATCTGGCTTTTTCTTCTTGATATGACTTTTCATGAGGTTATGGAAATGAGGGCTCATGATCATATGTTTATGCATTCTCATGTCGTGTGATTATATTGATGATACTTTTCTTGAATGGGACACCTTATCCTTCAGCTCTTTATAATTTCCTCTATATATTAAATATGGTTTTGTTTAGGTTTGCAGGTAATAAAGCTCACAAGATTTTCAACAACTGGTCATATCTCCTCACAGTTTGTTAGCTATGATGGCTATGATGATCTCACCCCTTTGGTTTGGTAGTAGCTCTTGTGATGTAACCCTTCAAATTTTGATGCTCATATTGACCGCCAACTTGTTGTGACTGAGCCTGAGCCTTCTCTTTCTCATTTCCTTACTATCATTCTCGACATGTTGTTTTCATTTATCCTTTGTCTGATACCTTAATTATTCTAATCTCTTTCTTATTACAACTGGGTGATTCTCTTATCCTCTAGTTTGCTCCATATTGTCATGCATTCTCACGCCCTCCTAGCATTAATCTTCTTTTTGCTTGTTATGTTAATCAACTTGTATCTTTTGACTACTTTAATGTTTTCTTTTGCTTTTGGATGTACTTAAATAGGGGATTCACTACTTAGGCTGATTGTAGCTCTTGAGTAAAGTAGTTTAGAGTTTATCCCTTAAGGACCTTGTAATCCTTTAGTGGTAAAATACCTACATGGGGTTTCCCTAAAAAAAAAAAAAAAACCCTAAAGACTAAGCACTAAACTCTAAAACCTAAACCCTAACCCTAAAACCCTAAACCCTAAACCCTAAAACTTAAACCCAAAACCCTAAAACCCTACACCCTAAACCCTAAATCCTAAACATTAAAAACCTAAATACCTGAACCTAAACTAAATAAAACTTACAATAATAAATAAATAAACAAAACATAAATAAAATAAAATCAAATCAAAACCTAAACTTAAACCTAAAAATTAACTAAAATAAAAAATAAAAAATAACTAAAATAAAATAAATAAAATCCTAAACTAATTAAAAAAATAAAAAAACTTTTGAATAAAAAACCTAAATAAAATAAAAACTAAACATAAAATAAAAATAAAATAAACCTAAAATAAAAACTAAATAAAACCTAAACCTAAAAAATAAACCAAAAAATAAATCTAAAATAAATTAAAAAAAAAAACCTAAACCCTAAACTAAAAAAAACCTAAACCTAAAATAAAAAAATAAAATAGACCTAAACCTATACTAAAATAAATAAAACTTAAACCTAAACCTAAAATTAAACCTAAAAATAAAAAAATATACTTAAACCTAAAAAATAAAATAAAATAAATAAAACTAAACTAAAAAATAAACATAAACTTAAACCTAAACCTAAAAGATAAACTAAAATGAAAAACCTAACCTAAAATAAATAAACTAAACTAAATAATAATAAAAAATAAAATAAACTCAAATAAAAAAATAAACTAAATAAACTAAATAAACCTAAACCTACTAGTTTACTTAATTAAAAAAAACTCTAAACCTTAATTCCTAAACTATAAACCTAAACCTACAACCCTAAACCTACAACCCTAAACCCTAGACCCTAAAACCTTAAACCCTAGACCCTAAACCCTAAACCCTAAACCCTAAATGTTAAACCCTAAACCATAAACCCTAAAACCCTAAACACTAAAACCTAAAACCTACTACCCTAAACCCTAAATCCCAAACCCTAAAGCTTAAACCCTAAACTCTAAACTAACCCTAAACCCTAAACCTTAAAGTAACCCTAAAACTAAGAATGGGCAAAAAATTGATGGCAGGAACATCACCGTCAACCAGGCTTTGTCTAGATCTAGAAGTGGAGGTAAAGGTGGAGACGATGATTATCACATTGGTGGTGGGGGATCTAGAAGTCCTGGATTGTATGGAGGTGGTGATCAGGGCAGTGGTGGTTATGGAGGCGGGAGGAGCGACGGAGGTTACAGTCATGGTGGTGGCGGAGGGAGACATCGGAGATATGTTGTTATATCTCACTACTCGAGAGGCAGTAGTGGTTCTGATGGGAACTGGAGAAACTGAACAACAGTCGATTAGATCTCCTACTTCTAGAACTTTACCATAGTAGTAGAGATGGTTCTACTTATCTAGGGTTTTTGATTTGCTCTATGGGTGCTTATTTTTTATCTATGTCGTTGCTCGTGTCTTATAAAACTTAGTGTGCTACTTGGTTGATGAAATTGAAAAGAAGAAATGTTGAATGTGAATTCATTCTCTATTATAAAAAACCTTAAACCCTAAACCATAAACTAAAACTTAAACCTTAAACCTAAAATCTAATCCATACACCCTAAACCCTCAACCTTAAACCATAAACCCTAAACCCTAAACCTTAAAAACCTAAACCCTAAACCCTAAACCCTAAACCCTAAAAACTAAACCTAAACTCTAAATAAACTAAACTAAACTAAAAAGTTAAACTAAACCTAAACCCAACCCTGAACGTGATGCTCTCTGTCGATTGCATTTTTCCCTTCCTCCGATTACAATTTCTTTGTGGTTTGGCCGATTTCTGAATTCTCGATCAATTTCTTTGATCGGTTGTCTTTGATTAGCCTGTCATGTGAGTTTCCTTTGCTCATTCTATGGTGGAGGAACCACTTACAGTGCAGTCATGCTTCTCCATCTTGGAGGCATCGGCTAGGGCATCAGAATTACATGGAATTGTGGATCCAAAAACATCCGCTACTCTGCCTGCAGTTAAGTCCTTTAAGGACACATTATCTGGTAAGAAACTTTCCCCTAACGCTTCGGTGAATTTGATCTCGACCTCATTTTGTGGAAAAGTTGGTGAAGTCTTATGAATTTACTTTAGTTGGTAAATTTTCCTTACGACAACCAACTCTCGATAACATCCGATCTTTTTTTCATAGCCTTAAACTTTCAGGTGCTTTCACTATCAGATTGATTGATCCAAGGCATATTTTAATTCAGCTCTCTAATGACTTAGATTATTCAAGAGTTTTTCACGTTGCTCTTACTTTATTTTTAATTGTCAAATGTGACTTCTAAAATGGTCTCCTCTTTTTGATATAAAAAAGGAATCCCCAATTATTCCTATATGGTTAGCTCTTCCTAATATGAGAATGCATTAAGTTACACATCAAGTTCTCTTTGTTGGGCTCTCTTGGTCGCCTTCAAATTGATCAGCCACCACAGTTGTGAGATCACCTTCTCATGTTGCTCATATTTTGGTTGAAATTGATATCTATAAAAGCATCCTAAAGAAGTTTGGATTGGCTCGAGAAGTTTGACTATAATCAAAAGTTGAATTTGAGAATTTCTTATTTTTGTACACTGTAAAATTCATGGCCACATTCTAATGTTTTATGTTTCTTCCACAACTTAAAAAGAAAAATTTTCCTGATCCTAATCCTACTCTATCAAATGATAAAGTTAGTAAATTTACTTATGTGCCTAAGGTCACTCAAAATGGGAATCCTATGCCTACCCCTACTCCTTTTGTATCCACTGCTTTGTCTAATGGAGAGCAATCTGAGCAAGTTAAAGACACTACTAATGAGGTTCTTGAGAAGGCAAATGATTGCTTGATTATCAATCCTTCTAACTATAATAATTTGCCAACTCAAGATAATACCTTGATTCAGTCTAACCTACCCCTCTTGGCTAGTGAACCCAAGGAGACTCATATGATCCTTAGTGGTGATTTGAATGGAAATTTGAGGTTGGAACAAAATCTGAAAACAAATTTTGAGGATCCTTTGATGATGGAACAAAATCTAAAAACTAATTCTAAAACTGATCCGAAAATTTGTGCTATTAATGGCTTAACCTCTCCTTCTTCCTACTCTTGAGAGTGATACGCATGCTAACCCACTCTTAGCTTAATTCTGACATTGAGGAAGGGGAAATTACCATTAGAAATGGTTTGACTTATACAAGTCCTATTCTAAATATCGCAAACCAGTCTCTCTCGGATGGTGATTCTTTGGACAAAGATAGACCTTTTCAAACTATTTTTAAAAAAAATCACTTAAAGCAAAAATGTTCACTAATAGCTCCACTAAAACTACTAGATCTTTCTTAACTTCCCATAAATAAATATTTCTATTTCCTTTTCTTCTTGCTTTATTATATCTTTAGTTATCTCTTTTTCTTTTTTTCTTATTTTATTATGATCAACTTACTAATTTGGAATGTTTGAGGTATTGGGACTCTCATTGTCCACAACTATTTTAGAAGTCTCTACCGTATTCATAACATAGCCTTACTTGTTGTTATTGAACCTTTCATACACTCTTCTAAGATCAACCATGTTGCTAGAACACTCAGCTTTCACAACTACTTTTATAATATTAGTAATAAAATTTGGTATTTGGAATAATTTAGTCAATATATCTATCCATGATGATCTTCAACAATTGGTTAATGTCCACATCTCATTGGGTGATTTCTAGGTTCCTTTATTTATGTTTCTTGTAAGCAAGTTGGAACATCCTTTGGGACAATTTAAGAACCTTTTCCTCCTCGGTCAACAAACCCTGGTTGGTAGGGGGTGATTTTAACACTATTCTCTCTTCCTTAGAAAGAAGGGGAGGTTGCTCTCCTAACATTCACTCCATGGAAGAATTTTCTAATATGATTCTTGATTGCAATCTGATTGATATTGGCTATTCGGGTTTGGATTATACTTGGCATAACTCTAGACTCTGGCAACGGCTAGACATGATTCTTTTTAATTCTCTCTGGATCAATCAATGGCCTCATACTTCAGTTGAGCATTTGAGCAGAACTTTGTCTAATCATGCTCCTCTTTTGATATCTGTCAGAAATCCCTCTAATAGATTAACCTTCCCTACCTCTTTCAGATTCCAAAACATGTGGATCCAACACATTGATTTCTTAAATGTTGTCTCCATCAACTGGATGACCTCTTCACCTGATAATTCTATTAAAGGCATGATTCACCTCTAGCTTAAGCTTAAAAGGCTTAAACAAAACCTTGATTGGTGGAACAAGCATCATTTTAAAAATCTCTTTGCCAATATCAAAAACATGGAACAATTGGTTTGTTCTCTTGAAAATGCTATTTTGACTGATTCCACTAAACTTGAGGACTTGAATGAAGCCAAAGATAACTTGGTTAGCTATGAGAATATGGAAGAAACCTACTGGTAGCAAAAGGCTGCTAGCAAACTTATTGCTGATGGCGATAGAAATACCAGATATTTCCATGCTCTTTTCCAAAAAAAGAGAGCATTAAACTCTATTAAAAAATTAAAAGTGATAACAATAACCTAATCGGACAATAATGATATTAAAGATTATATAACCCATCAATTTAAAACTTATTGAACAAGAACCTTCCTTTAGAAGCTATCTCCAACTCCCACTTGATTCTCAACAATTACTAATGATAACAATCACTTGCTTAATATGGTTCCTATGGAAGCTGAGATTGGTAGAATTCTTAATAGCATGAATGCCGAATCTGTTGCTGGCCCAGATGGCTACACGACTTAATTTTTTTTAGGATTGTTGGCCTATTATTAAGTTTGATTTAGTCGATGATGTCATTGATTTCTTTAATGGAAATCCCTTACCTAGATATTTTTCTAGCACTTCCATTGTCCTCATTCCTAAAATTAATAATCAATCTGGGTGATTTCGCACCTATCGCCTTGCACCTTCTTTCATAAACTAATTGTTAAATTGATTGCCAATAGAATTAGTCCTCTGCTTCCTAAAATTATTTCTCTCAACCAAACTGGTTTCCTTAAATGTAGAGCTATATCTGATAACATTCTTCTTGCCCAAGAGCTGATTCATGATCTGGATGCTTCTATCAGAGGTGGTAACATCTTATTCAAATTGGACATCTCTAAAGATTTTGACAACCTCTCTTGAATTTCCTCTTCCAAATTCTTCATTTGTTTGGTTTTCTAATAAATTTATCCTCATTAAAAAATTGTAGCAATGTTTGGTTCATTATCTGAATGGTGAGGCCTTAGTTCCTTCCCTTCTATTCATGGCTTGAGACAAGGGGATCCATTGTCTCCCTCTCTTTTTATTATTGCTGTTGAATATATTTTGAGGAGCCTTCATGACCTTTTCAATAATAATCCAAGCATGTTATTTTGAACTCAAGGTGGTTTTCCTGTCTCTCATCTTAGTTTTGCTGATGATTTCATTATCTTTTGCAATGCCTCTATTCATCACATTAAAAATATTAAGAATTTTTTAAATAAGTTTGGAAATGAAAGTCTTTCTCTAAGGCAAAAGTTGTTTCATTCCTTCCTCCAAAATCTCTAGTAATAAGATCAACCAAATCTTGAGAATCACTAATTTTCAGCAATAACAACTTCCTATTAAATATCTTGGTGCTCCTCTTTTTAAAAGTCAGAAAAGATCACATCTTTTTGATGAGTTAATCCAAAAAAGCTCTATTAAAATTTTTGTTTGGGAATTTCATTTACTCACATTTGGTGGTAGGCTCACTTTGATTAAGAGTACCCTTAACTCCATGCCTTTATATCTTATTCAAACCATTGTGTCAATTCTACTACCATTAACAAAATTGAGTGCCTCCTTAATAAATTCTTTTTGGGGTTCTAACAATTCTATTAAAAGAATGCATTGGACCTCTTAGTATAAAAGTTGTGGTACTCTTGAAGGTGGGCTTGGTAAAGAATCGGAAGCTATCACTTTTTCTTATAAACTTTGGTGGAATTTTAGAAGCAATAGTCTTTGGGCTCAATTCATGACTGCTAAATACCGGGATAAGTACCCTCTCATTTTCCCTTACCAAGTGGTAGATTCTCATGTATGGAAAAGACTTTGTTCCATCAAATGGGAGGCTGAATCCTTAATTTCTGTGGGGATTAACTCTGGAGCTTCCTTCTTGGCAAGATAATTGGATTGGAAGTGGCTCTATTGATTTACTTTCAACTCACTCCACTAATGTTATTAAAGTGAACTCTTTCTTGCAAAATAATAAGTGGAACAATAGTAAGCTTAATGACTATATCCCTATCTCTCTTTAGATAAGCTTACTACCATCCCTATCATCCCTAGCAATCATGATGATTCTTTTAGCTTTCTCAAAATGGTGATTTCAACCTTAAAGATGTCTTGATTCATATTAGAAAGCTCATGATTTCTATAATATGTTTTTTAAACTTTGGAATAACACTATCCCTATTTCTTACTCTGTTTAACTTGGAGAATTTTGAAAATTTCATCCTGTTGATTCCTTGATGTGGGGTAAAAGTTTTCACTTACCTTCAAAATGCTACTGCTGCTTTCACATTGAGAATGTCAATCATGTATTTGTTAACGGAGTCATTGCTTCCAAACTTTGGGTTTGGTATGATGAATTTTTTAATGTTGATAAATTCAATGGCTCCTTAACTCTTTATCAACTTCTAGAGGTTTATTTTGAAAATACTATTAAAGGCCACATTAAAGTGATAACTGCTATCACTCTTATATGGTTCATATGGATGGACAAAAATGATGGAAAACATCGTGGGATTCTTATGAACCATAAAAGGATAATTGCTAGAATAAAATATAAAATTTGTGCTTTATTTAATGCCTGTTTAATTAACTATAATCAATTTAAAGGTTGTAAATTTATGGCCAATAAACTGGGTTTTAACCTGCCAGACCATCCCAACTGTAAAGATGATAAGCTTCTTTATTGGAAAAAACCTCATGATAATATTATTAAAATTAATATTGATGGCTCTATTTCTCAAAATGCTTCTGGCTGTGGTGCCATTTTCAGAAACCTCAATGGTAAAGTTTTATGTGCCTTTGCTTATCCTCTTACTACATGTTCTATTCTCTTTGCGGACCTAATGGCTGTTAACAAAGCTATTGAGATTTGCCAAAAAAAAGGTTGGCTCAATATTTGGATTGAGGTGGATGCCCTGTTGCTGAGAGATCTATTGACTTCCACCAAAGTGGGAAATTCAAAATTGTACTACCTCCTAAAGCATACTAGAGCTCTCCTATCTCAACTCTATTTTAAAATCACTCATGTTTGGCATGAAGGTAATGTGCTTGATTATCTTGCTAACTGGGTGCTAGATTAGATGAAATATAATTTTGATCATCTTACACTTCCTAAACATATGCATGGATTGGTTAATTTAAACAACATTAGACTTTCTTATCTTAGAAATTAATTTCATCCAATGTTTTGGCCTAATTACAACTTGTATTACTTTGTTTTATCTGTATGGTCATCTTTTGTTTATCTTTTTTTTATTATTATTGCTCCTCTTCATTTTGCTGATGCATTTCCTTGATAATCTTTTCTGGTTCTATTGTGATCTTTGTAACATCTGGCGGCTTTCTACTAATTATCCAATCTTTTTTTGGGATCTTACTATATCTTGTTTCCCTTGCTAATGAAATGTGCTTCTTGTTTCCCTAACTGCTAGATGGAGATGTCTTATTTTTTGATCTGAGGGACTCTACTTGCCATCAATATTTTTTTTGGGATTTACTATATTTTTGCTTTCTTTCTTTAATGACAATTGTTTCTGTCTTTTTCATTGCCTATTCTCAATCTGATTTTTTATTCGCACTGTATTGGAGGCTCATGTCTTTGTTGTTGCTTGTTGGTTTGCTATGATTTGCACAGTTCATGGTGGGCCCTTCTTTATTTGTATCTTCCTCTTAAATAGGGTTGTTTCTGCTGCTCACCAACCCACCTTCCTCAACTTGTAAGGGAAGAATGTTTAATTTACCTATCATTACTACTGTTTCTTTACAAGATTGGATTTGCTTCTTGCCTTCCTTTCATCCTAATTTTACTGATGATGTTGGATTAGATACTAGTCTTCTTTTCCTTATCTTGAAGGATTTTAATGATGGTTTTCTTCTGATCCCCATTTTGGGTCTATGTAATACTACTGTTACTGACTGGATTACCCTCTGTTGGGTGCAATATTTGGTTTGTTGTCTTGGTTTGCTGTCTTGGTTGTTGGTTGAATGAATTATTAGGTTTTATGCCCAGCAAGCTGCTTCTGGAGTTATTCCTCTAATTGTTTTTTTTTGTGTTGTTTGCAGTGGCGTGCGGCTTATCACCTTTGGCTTGTGGTCTATCTAATGCTGTTGCATTCCATCTTGGTTCTATTATGACTTGTGTAGTTTGTGTTTACACTATTAACTTGGTGTTTGTTAACATTGCATTATCAATGGGTATCCTTTATGGGTCAGTATTGGTTGTATTCTTGGCCCTGTAAGTTTCATATGATTTGGGATGGTGTTATTTACATGCTAATTGATGTTCTTAGGGATTTCATGACTTTTCAACCGGTTGTCTATTGTTTCTATCTTGGGCCTTTTTCTTTCCTACTTGTGGTGGGTTTTCCCGGCTTAATTTTACTCTTGGATCTGGTATTAATAAGGTGGATGTGGCCAAGATGGTTCATTTTTATATGGGTAGGGACTTTCATGCTATGGTGACTATAGTGGTGATACTTATCCCCATTCTGCTCTTTACTGTCTCCATTTCTATAGTGTATATGGCTTAGTTTAGGTTTGTAGGTACTAAGGCTCATAAGACTTTCAACAAATGGCTGCTATCTTCCCACAGGTTTGTAGGCTATGATGGTTGTGATGATTTCATTCCTTTTTTGGTTTGGTAGTAGCTCTTGTGATGTAACCCTTCATAAGTTTGGATACTCATATAGCTGCCCCAATTTGGTGTGTGACTGAGCTTGAGCCTTCACACACTTCTCTATAATTTTATCAATTTATGCTGCTTTTACCTTACACTTTGTTTGTATTACTCTGAATTTTATCTTTCTACATATTTGTAAATGCATTTTTCTCTTCTCTCTTGTAGGTTTGCTAGTGGCATGCATTCTCTCATCCCGATGAGCATTGGCTGATCTATCCATTGGCTTCTCTATGTTAATCATTTTGTATCTTTTGCTTTCATTTTCTCTTTTATTTTGCTTTTGGATGTACTTAGATAGGGGATTTACTTTCTAGGCTGATTGTAGCTCTTTGAGCAGTAGTTTTGGAGTTTATCCCCTCTTAAGGATCTTGTAACCCTCTTTTTGTGCCAATAAAATTCCCCCTATATGGGATTCAAAAAAAAAACCCTAAACCCTAAAACCTACAATCCTAAACCCTAAACCCTAAACCCTAAACTAACCCTAAACTAACCCTAAATCTTGAATAAAGATGTCATTAGGAGTATATTTAAAGAGTGACCTAAACCTAACATAGTCATGGTAGCTAAAGAAAATGTCTTCAAGAGACTTTCCCTAGACTATTACAGATTTGAATACCTTAAACCCTAACCCTAGATCATATTATAATACCATATATTATAGTATAATGTAACATCATATATTTGAGCATGTAGTGATGGGTGTTTGGATGTTATAAGATGTTTTGAAATGTTTAAGTATATTATGGTATTGTGTCCTATAATCTATATTAATATAAATCATAAAAATATTGATTTAATAATTAGATGATGAAATTTGTTAAATTTGAAGTGGAATTAGGTTGTAGTACCAAAGTTGTGCTATGCCACTTGTAGTATAAAAGTTGCCACTTGTAGTATAAAAAGTAAGATTTTATGTTCAAAATAAATATTATATCATGTAGCATAATATTGCATCATATATCATAATATATTGTTCTCGCACATTTTAAATCTTTTTTTTAGTATTTTACAATCATGTACGAGCCTACACTAGCATTATTTATAAAAAATGTTGATTTAGAGTTTAAAATGGTTTAATTTGGATAAATTCATTATAGGTAGAGCATGACATCATAATATATTATTTTAATTTAAAATATGTAAGTGATACAAATAAAATATATAATTTTTTATTGTTTAGACTAATTTTAAGATTTTTATCTTAAGCAACCCATTGTGATGTGATATGCAATATAATATAATATAATATGTTATAATGTATTATAATATAGGATTCCATAACATAGTATATCATCATGCATTATAGCATAATTGTGTATTACTACTTGTTTTTTAACATATTTTAGTTTGTTATTGTATGATGTAGTAGAGTTTGTACTAGCATAATTCATTAAAAAATACTTATTTATAGGTCGAGATGATGGGATTTGGCCTAATTTAAGGTAAGCTTTAGGGAATATCATCATTGGGGTTGTGCTATGGTGTATCATTTAATCAAAAGAATGGAATTTTACATTAAAACATGTTCATTTTCAAACAAATTTTATAATTTTTTTTGCTTAAAGTGATTCATTTTAAGGTGTAATTTAAGATAACATATTATATGAAAGCATATTAAAATATAATGAACATACTAATATAACTTCACATATATATGAATGTGGTGGTGTTACTAAATGTTATTGTACATTTTAGTATGTTTTACTTTTGTTATAATACATCAAAACTCACAAAATGTTAATTTGAAGGTTGAGATGGAAGAATATGGCCAAATTCATAGCACACCAAGAAGCAACAACAAAATTATGCTATTTTATACCATTTCTAATAGAAAATAATAATTTTACATCCAAAATGAGCATTATTCATATTTTGAGAAAATTTTGTTATTTGTTCATTTTAAGTGATTCTAATGAGGTGTAATGTTAGAAAATATATTATATTATAGCAAATTATAATATAACATCATATAATATAATATTATATTGTGTTAATTCACACTATAATATGTTTAGCATGATATTGTATAGTTAGTTTAAGCTTGCACCATCACCAATCATAAAATGTTGATTGCAATGTTAAGATGATGTAATTTTAACGAATACATTGTTAGGCTTTCGGTTGAAGTATAAAGGTGTCCATAAGAGGAAAAATAAGATTTGATGAGAACTCATGTCAAGGACATGGAGGGAGATCGCTAGGGATCACATGCATTCAACATGACATGTGAGGGTCTATGTCGAGGGCATAGAAAAAAATCTTGGGGATAAGGTTTGAATTTGATTTAATTATATAATTTGTGATAGAAAGATTCACTAGGGATAAGATTCTATAATCCACCAGAGATTAAGATCGAATTGACTTTATTTTATTTTTTAATTGATTTGTAGGCATATCTGCTAGAGATATGGGCTCGAGTTGGGGATCGGGTATATGAACCTTCCACTAGAGAAGTAGGTTTGGGCTATCCGGGGATTGGGATTTGAGTTTGATTTCATAGATTTGTTTGGGGATGGGATAGGGGTTTAGATTTCTTTGATTTAGACTCTATGGGGAGTTGGTTTAATTTGGCTCCAGGGAGGTTGGTTTTAAATTTGATTTGTTTGGTTGACTTGTTTATATATGATTGGCTCCACTAGGGAGAAGGGTGGTGATTTAACTCCACTGGGAAAAATTAGATTGTGTTTAATTTAATATGAGTTAATGTATGGACCATGTCGGTGTGCGCTAGACCTACCTCAAATTTATAAATCCAAAGCGATAGTCTACCGGCTGTGGGGTAGAGCTATCCAACTTAAGGGGTTTTCTTTTGGCATGCAATGACTTTGCTAGAAGAAGGCATAGCACACGCATATCTTCTAATGCAAGGAACAACTCCTGGGGAGACCTATTGGATGCACAATAAATTGAACCTGACCAAGGGTGACTATTAAGTGATTTCTACTGGGGATTTATGTCAACTCAAAAGTAATCATAATTAATTTATCTTAAATTCATGTAATTTGATATGGTTTGTTTGGTTTAGTTTGATTTTGAATTGAGGGCATATTCGTTGGGCATGTGATCGATCCAAATTTGAAATATTTAATTTATGGACCATGTGTGGATGGACTCATTGAAAGGGGATATATTACACTTATCCTATCTCAGAGTTACAAATCCAAAGGGATAGTCTACTGGTCGTGGGCTAGAGCTAGCTAACCTAAGGGGTTGCCTTTTACTGTGCAATGAATGTGCTAGGAAAAAGGCATAGCAGACTTACATCTTCTAAAGTAGAAAATAATCGCTGGTGTGACCTATTGGTAGCACAACAAATCAAACCTAACTTAGAGGCGAATACTGAGTGAATGTCGAGGGTGACTTATAATAACTCAAGAGTAGTCAGGCGATTCCTATAGGGAGTTTTGCTAACACTGCCCTAAAGATAGGATGCCTGCTTAGGAATATGTATCGCTAGGGGTGTCCTCCTAATCCACAAGTGAATATATATTTTGTTTATATGTTTACATGGACCCTGTTGGTGTACGAGGGACCACACTAAGAAGGGTCTATATCGGCCTTGACTTATCTCAGATTTACTAGACCAATGGAGAATCTGCAAATCCACAAGATAGATTCTCTCCACGAGGGTGGTTCTAGGAAAGGGGAATTGTCCAATCGATAGTAACGGTAGTGTCTAAATGCAAAAAGCGTGATCCAAATATAGTGCCCGGGAGTTGCTAATAGGGTTGTTATCCTGAGCCCTAGAAAAGAAAGCCTATAAGTATACGATGGCCAACTCAAGGAGAAAGCATAGCGGTTATATCTCATGAGTGGTGTATCCTAAGTTGCAGAACCAACCAACCTAAGGTGTATCCATCGGCGAGTGGTGTATCATCGACATAGTGAGAACCAACCAACCTAAGGTGTATCATTGTGCAACAATCAATGGAAAGAATGCATGAAGGCTTACAACTTTTTAATCGGAACTAATCATCAGGATAGTATGTTATCCTCAGGATAGATGTTATCTAAACTAGAGTGACTACTATGCAGGTAGCCCCGAGGAAGGACTCGACCCAAACTTGAAGTAGTAAGGAGGGATGGAGATGCTAGGGGACATATCCTAAATCTAAAATATACTTGACCCATTCAATGCACAAAGGCTAATCCATGAAGAAAGTATAGCAGACTCACATCCTCTTAAATGAAGCCAACATGTGGTAGCTTACTGGGCACATTGTAAGGCCTACCAAACTAACAAGGTGCTCATTGGTGTTGAGTGGCCAAGTAAGGAAGGAAAGCATAGCAGACTTACATCCTCCAAAGTAAGAAGATCCGAGGTGACACACTAGGGGTAACACGTTAGCAGATCTGCGACTCTTGGCGAGATTGGGGCATTATCTCAACCCAAAGTAGAGACAAAATATATGTGCTTGTTTTATATGTTTGTGTGTAGTTTGTATTTGTGTTATGTCGATGGAGGATAGGATGCTGCTCTAGTTCCTTACACCTACTTTAAACACATCATGGTGGATTCACAAACAAGAATACTTTCAACATGGAAGACATTGACTTCAAAATAGAATTTTCATTGAGGATTATTATTTTTAAAAAAAATTTATAATAGAATGGCTTTGGACCCATACACTAAGGAGAAAGGAGTAGAATAAGTTGGAGTTCTATATGTTATGCGGTAGGCCCACATTGCTTCAACTAACTGCTCATGCCATTATCGCTTTTTGTTGTCGAGTGCCTTCTTCAGTATTTGGATAAGAGCTTTGTTGAAGGCTTCTACTAAGTCGTTAGCCTTCGGGTAGTTGATGGTAGAATATCTCTAATCTATACTATGTGTCTGTGCAGAGTTGTTGATCTCAGTGCTCTTGAATGCAATACCATTATCAGATATAATTCATCGAGGCACTTCAAACCTATATATGATATGATTCTTAAAAATGTGGAGCACATACTGATTTGTGACCTCTCTAAGCATAATCACCTTCACACATATAGAAAAGTAGTCAGTAGCAGCTAAGTGGATAAGTAGATAAATCCTTAGCTTCACTAATAATTGTTACTTTAACTTCCAATTCTTTTGGAATACATATAAGAATCTTATAGACTAACTCTTGATTACTATATGCTTTTCCAAGAGAATGTAATGTGTTAATTATTTTCAAGAATCTAGTATACATTTCAGAAATAGATTCAGATAGAGACATGAAATAATTTATATTAATGAACAAGTCTGTTTATGTGAGCATCTCTAACTTCACTAGTTCCTTCATAAGTTATAATGAGTTTATCCCATATTTCTTTTGTTGTACTTAACATTGAAATTTTCATGTAATCATCAGGTAATAAAGGACAATAAGTATTACAAGCTCTAGCATTTAATTCATCAAGTTCTCTTTCAGCTATAGTCCATTCCTCAAAAGGTTTTTCTACTTTAATGCCATTTACCTCTGTTATGGGTGTATGATATTGATGTGTCAACATATACCATATGCATGCATCTTGACCTCTTAAAAATGTACTAATTCTATTTTTCCAATAATCAAATGGTACACTATCTAAAGGTGGATGTCTATGAGTGGATTATCCCTCTGGTAATGAACCCTTTGAGAAACCTTGTGCCATAGTGAAAAGATCTACTCTTGGATGTTAAGCCAATAAAAGAGACTAGGCTCTGATACTAATTGTGAGTCACTATAGCACCTAAGAGGGGGGTGAATTGGGTGATATTAAAAATTTTAAAGTTAAATCTTAAATTTTAAGTTTTAGTAGAAAATTAATTTTTGATTTTATAATGACAAGATAAAATTCTTAATGCAACAAAAATAAAAGTACAGTAAAGTAAAGAGAGACAATAGACACAATTTTTATGTGGTTTGACCAAACCCAAAAATTGGCCTATGTCACGCCTAGCCACCCATGGCTAGGAATCCACTAAATGCAAAATAGCATACAAATAGTACTCTCCTATAACAGTAGTACAACCCTTAATAAATAGTACTCTCTGGAGTACAACCCTAATATAAAGTTTACAGCAACCAAAAAAAATATAAAATAATAAATTTTGATAAAATATATCTCTCACAAATATACCAATCTATCCAATTCAAAAAGTGATCTGACAACCTATAAATGATCACTTTATAACTTACTAATTTGGCAAGATAGAATGCTCACTTAATTTTGATAAAAAATATTAAATAATAATCTTGAAGTGATCTTACTAAGATTTTTATGTTATTACAATTTGTAGATTAATATAAAAATGATTTCAAAATAAATTCATAATAGTCTATTGCACAATAAATTAAATTTCAGCAAGGAATAATTTTAAGCTTAAGAGAAACTATAACTAGTTTGTATATAATAGAGTAAGAAAGATTAACTTTTTACTAAACTTCCTTTTTCTTAATTATTAAACAATGAAAAAAACAAGCTTTGCTAAATTTCAACAAAATAAATTTTTTTAAATAAAGGATATTAGTTGAAATAAAATGATAAATGACAAATAAAATAATTTAAATTTTATAAATTTTTATTTTGATAAAGAAACTTGATTTATAATAGATCTAGCATATACTCTAAAATTCCACCAATAATTTATTTTATTTTAACCAAAATGAAGCTTTTAATTAATGCAACTAATAACAAAATAGTTAAATAAAATTAGTATATGATAGATTTAAGTAAACTAGTAAGCTTTTAACTAAAATGAGAGATCTAGCGATTATGAAAATAATTTCAGCCTGATAAATTACTTTGAAATGCTTACAATTTACTTCTAAAATAGATATAAGAATAAATGATCTTTCAAATAAGACTAATGATAAAATATTTCAAGAAAACAAAAGAAATTTGTAGGAAGATAAAAATTTCAACAAGTTGAAATAAATACTACAAACTATCACAAGAGTTTCACAAAAAAATGATTGAAGAAACTTTGATGTGAAAAACTTAGACTTTGATGTCCAAAGACTAATTCACCAAAAATATAAATTAAAAGAATAAATAGATGTTGAAAATAGTATGAACAACTAAAAGGGATTAAGATCAAGAAAACAAACTCAAATAATTTGAGAAAGCATGCTTAGTTGAAGATGTTGAAGCTTCCAAACCAAGGATTTGATCTTGCAATATTTGGAGAACTGTTGAAGGAAAATTTAGGAAATTTTCTCTTAGCTTTTCTGGAGGGATTTTGAATTTGAATAACAAATGCTTTCATGAAGAGAATGAGGGCTATTTATAAGGAAGAAGGTTATGTTGAATTATTTCAAAAAAATATATTATTCTAACACCATTTTATCATATAATAATTTAATATTCAATAAAAATATAATTTATATTAAATAAATATTAAATTCAAACAACCAAAATTCAACTATTCACATGGGCAAGTCAAAAATAATCAAATATGGCTCTTAATATATTCAAAGCATGCATCATGCATTCATTATTAAAATCAAATAATGTTTGAAAAGTCATAATAAATTCAATTTTAATCAGTCATGGGTCATGTGACCTATCAAATTAAAGGAAAAAATCCAAGGCATCCATTTGGGATGAAATCAGATATAAATTCCTTGAATATAAAATGACTTTGGCTAAAATACAAATTTCCACATATTTTTTTTCATTTTTTCAAATATGACATTTAAATATTATGATATAATTTCTATATAATCATATAGATATGTTAGTTATCATACAACTTTAAAATTAAATATATTATATAAACTAATTATACTTAATAGTCATAATTTATTATCATTTATTATTTTGACAATTCAAATGCTATGTATGAAACATATAAGTGAATGTTAATTAGATAGAAATTTATATAAATTAACCTCATTATCATTATTTAAAATAAATAAAAATAATATGTTAAATTGTGAGAAAATTGATTCGTGCCAATGAACTCATATGAATTTCTAAGATAGTTATAATTACATATAACCTAAAATATTGTATCTTGAGCTTCACATTATCCATTTTGATCTATCTTTCATTCTTCTATTCTTGAAATTTCCTCAAACATATTGTGAGATGTATTGGATATGAAATTAGTAATTAATATATCTGAAACACATAAAACATACATTAGAACATCCAAGCATTCGTTTGTTATCATCAAAATTCATTGAATTGAACATAAGGCTCATTAAGCCAATATTAGATAGTTTAAGACCTTAAGATTAACCTTCAGAATAGTTTGATGCCCTTATTTTAGAATGTGAGGTGTATCTTAAGAAGGATTTAGAATTAGATTATTTCCAATGACTGGTTTGCTTATTCCTATGGTGTTGATCAAAGTGGTAGGACCCTACCACTACAATAATTAGCTTCTATGATATATTCTAAAAGAGAGGTAGAATTGATGTCTACCAACTCTTTTATGGTGCCCAAAATTTCTTTTATTAGATTTGATGATTCTAACTCTTTGTCGATAGTGACACCAATAAATTCCTAAAATTAACAAAAACTATCACAAATAAAAGAATCTAAGGCTGACTACAGTTCTTGAGAATTACCTCACTGAGGATGATTTTCAATGGTGGAGATGATCCGAGTGCACTCCTGAGGACAAGAAGAAGCTTTGGAATGGGTTCGGGCTGTTGTTTCACTTTGGAATAATATATCCACCAATGGTCACCGCTTCCTTACAGAAATCCACTTATTTTTGATGTATTTTTCTCAAAAACCAAGTGGGAATGGTTGTTGGTTAGTTTGGGAGCTCTAGGAGAGTGAAATAAGTGTGCTGCCTCTCTATTTTTTGTCTCCTTGCAATGGCCAAAAATCACCTCATTCATGGTGATTTTTGGCTCCAAGTGGGTGTCCTTGGCTTAGGGTGGTTGGGATTCTCCTTAAGTGACTTAATTTGGTTGGCCAAGGCAGGAGGTGGCTTTATGAAGGCCAAGTGGGTGTCCTAGCAAAGGGAAGTGGAGACCCTTTATGCCAAGTGTTCTAATGGGGGAAGGGAGGTGATTTCACCTCTGTATGAGTCATGGCTAACCCAACCACCTCTGGGTCAGGTTCCTGTCGAGCCTAGGTGGACCAATGGATGAGTACCAAGTGGCCAAGGAAGAGAAATGACCATTTACATAAGTTTTTTTTGTCTTATATGATACCCAAGGGTTGAGTGATCATTTGGCATTGAATTTGATTTAGACAAATTTGAAATGAGCCAAAAGTGAGTTGGACCAAATTTCATGTCATTTAGATTTCATTTGGTTATTTTTGGCTCAATTTAACCCATTTGGGTCAAATTGGAAATGGGTTAGGTTGACCAATTGGTCAAATTAGGTCAAACTAAGAGTTAGGTCAAGTTAATATGACACTTTGGATAGGATTGGATGCTTTGGTTTGATTGAATTTGGATTTAATTTGGTTTTAGTCTAATTTAACCCTTTATGTGAATTTGGGTCAACTTGGGTCAAGATGGCTAATTGGGCTAGGTTTGGCCCAATTGAAGGTCAAGTCATGTTTAAATATTTATTTTGGGTTGATTTGAATCATTGGATTCATTGGATTTGTCTTAGGTTGTAATTTGGCTAGTTTGGGTTCATATAGGCTAAAGGGTTAACTTGGTTGGGTTAGGTTGAATTGGTTTGACCAATTTATATCAATTGATCATCCTAGGTGATCAACATTCATGACATCAAGTTTGGATTGGCTTAATTAACATTAATTTGGATTGAATTGGATTTTAGTTCATGTAGGTCAAATTGGCCACTTTGGGTCAAGTGAACCAATTATTTAGTTGGTAGGTAGAGTTTAGTTGAGTTTATATATAGATTTGAGATTGATATATAAATTCAATTGCAATTTGGATTTAAATGAGTTTTGGTTCATTTGAATATTTTAAGTAAAATAGGTTGGGTTTGACTTGGGTTGATTTTGGTTTGACTAGATGATTATAGGTTTCATTTATATTTAGATAGATGATTGAAGGAATGATTGATTCAAGAGAAAATTCATTGATTTTGCCTTGATTTAGATGGGTTTTGGCCAAGTTCAAGGAAATGTAAAGGGTTTAAATTAGGTTTTATTTGATTTTGGATTTATTTTGGCTATTTGAAATTATATTTCATTTATATTTGAGAAGATAATTGAAGGTATAATTGATTTGTATAAAATCAATTGAGTTTGGATTGAATTGGATGGAAATTTGGCTAAGTTCATGAAGGTTGATTAAAAGGCTTGGGAAGGATTTCAAGTTTGGATTTGATCTTGGGTTTTAATCATTTGGAATTGAGTTTGGACTTGGAATGGGATTTGAAATTGAGTTTGAGGTTGGTTGGAAATTTGGATTTGAATTGAATTTAAGGTGTACATAGATTGGGTTTAAATAGGGTAGGTGATTTTCTAAGTCCGAGGCATGGCATAATCTGATGACTAACCTTTCTAAGTCTCTAATTTAAGTCAAGTGTTCACCTAATCTTTAGAAGTGTCTTATGACTAAGGAAACCTTAGTGTCCAGAAGGTTCCTAGGTCTAAGAAGAGGAGGCTGAGAACTCACTCTAAAATGAGGTCAGCAGTGTTACTTGGTTGATGAAATTGAAAGAAGAAATGTTGAATCTAAATTTGTTCTTTGTTAAAAAAACAAAACCCTAAACCCTAAACTAAAACTTGAACCCTAAACCTAAACCCTAAAACCATAAACCCTAAACCATGCTAAACCCTAAAAACTTTAAAACCCTAAAACCTAAACCCTAAACACTAAAACCTAAACTAAACTCTAAACCCTAAACTAATCCAAAACCCTAGACCCTAAACTAAACCCCAAACTCTAAATCCTAAACCCTAAACCTAAACCTAAAATAAAATAAACCTAAAATAAACTAAAAAAAATAAAAATAAATGAAATTAAAAAAATAAAAACCTAAACCTAAACCCACCCATGAGGCCTTGACCTCATGCTCGGGATTCCCTTTTCCCTCTCATTTTGGCTTTTTTCACGCTGATGGTTGTTGGTGTGATTCTCATTGGATTCTTCTAGAATTGATGCTGGCTTTTTGTTTTACTTGGAGTGATGTGGTTTGGCATCTTCCAATGATTCCATGGGGAAACTACTAGGGCATCAACTACCATGGCTTTGGTACTTTGAAATCATTCAAAGACGTCCTCAGTAAGGATAGTTGTTGAGGTGAGTCCCTAAAACTTGCTAAGCCATTTGATTTCACATTGGTTGGAAAGTTTAATCTTCATAGGCTAAATCTAGAAAATATTTGCTCTTTCTTTCATAGTCTGAAACTTTTGGGTTCTTTTATGATTAGTTTAATTGATCCCCATGACATTTTGATTCAGTTAATGAATGATTTGGATTACTCAAGTGTATTTGGTCATCATTCTTATTTTGTTTTCAATTGCCAAATGAGGTTGTCAAAATGGACTCCACTATTTGATATTAGGGAAGAATCCTCAATCATTCTGGTTTGGATTTCTCTCCCCAATATGTGAATTCATTTCATTAATCATCAATTCCTTTTTGTTGTGGGTGCTTTATTTGGTTGGCCATTGCAAATTGATTAATCAACAGCTACAAAATCTCAACCTTCTATGGCTAGAATCCTTGTTGAATTGAACATTACTAAGAAACACCCCAAAGAAATCTGGTTGGGATTTGAAAATTATGGTTATATGCAGAAAGTTGATTTAGGAAATTTCCCTATTTTTTGTTCTCATTGTAAAATCCACGGCCTTGATAATTCTAAATGTTTAATTTTTCATCCTCACCTAAAAAAAATTCCTATTAACGAAACTATTATTCCTAACCCTAGGCCAACCTCTATTATATATCAACAAGTTAATTTAGATAAAAAAGGATTCATTGAATGTTTCTAATAAGGCTATTTTACCTCTTATTTCTTTTGTGCAATTGAAGGTTTCTAATGTGGAAAATAATAATTTCTCTAAACTTTTGGATGATGATTCTTTTTCCTCTTAGTCGATCCCCACATCCTTATCAGTTTTGATTGACAAAAATGAAGCTTTAATTTAAAATATTAATGAGGATATCAATGTTATGCATCATTGAAATTCTATGGAAAATATGGCTTTGGTTTCTCATGATATTCAGTTTGAAAAACCTGACTTTATTTAGTTTTTCCTAATAATCTAGGTATTGAAGAAAAAGGGCTTGATGTTCACACTTGCCTTCTTAATAAATCTATTTCAGTTCCCTAAGTTGCTATACCTGATGCTCATTTTCCTTTAATAAATTCTAATGGCTTGGAAGAAGGAGAACTCACTTCTATATAGGATACTTCCCCTAAATCTGTGACTAATGTTGTTGAATCCTTCTGATGATGATTCTATGAGAAAAAAAAAACCAAAGTTATCATGCTAAAAAGAAAAAAATGTTAAAACTTCCCTCCCAAATTGTCCAAAAATACTAGATCTTGGCCTTCCTCTCTCTCTTAACTAACCTTTTCTTAACCCCTTTTTTTATTTCCTTATGTTTAATTTTCTTTTTGGAATGTTAGATTACCCTCTATATTTGTAACCGTATTAGAAACTTTTGTCGTATTCATAATATTTCTTTACTTATTATTTTGGAGGCTCTTATTCATGCAAACAAAATAAACCATGTTACTAGAATGATTGGTTTTAATAAATTTTCTCTAATTTTAGTAATAAAATTTGGTATTTTTGGAATAATTTTGTGGAGGTTTCTATTCTTAATGATTTTCAACAAGTTTTCAATGCTCAAATATCTTATGGTGAATATAGCATTTTTGGCTCTTTTATCTATGCATCTTGTAATAGATTTGGAAGAAATATTTTTTGGAAACATTTGAGGAATTTTACTAGATTTGTCAATAAACCTTGGTTTGTTGGTGGGGATTTCAACACAATTTTATTCTCTTCAATGAAGTAGTGGTTTCCTCTAATATTCATTCTGGAAGAATTTTCAATATGATCCTTGATTGCAATTTGATTGATATTGGCTTTAAGGGTTCAAATTTTACTTGGAAAAACTCTAGACTTTGGCAAAGGTTGGAATTCTTTTAATTCTCATTGATTACTCAATGGTCTATTACTTACTCAATCATTTAAGCGAACCTTATCGGATCATGCTCTCTTTTGGTTTCTATTAAAGATAACTCTAATAGATTAAAAAAAGTTCTCTCATTTTAGATTTCAGAATATGTGGATTTAGCATATTGATTTCTTTAATGTTGTGGTTAACAATTGGAAAGCTACCTTACATCCTGACAATTCAATTATGGGGATGAATAGATTTTGGTTTAAGCTTAAAAGACTTAAACAAAATCTAGGTTGGTGGAACAAGCATTATTATAAATACCTTTTTGTTAATATCAAAGAAATGGAAAAATTTGTTTGTGATCTTGAAGTCTCAGTTATGTCTGATCCTACTAAGATTAAGGACTTGACTGAGGTGAAAGATAAACTTGTTAATTTTCAAAATACGGAAGAGACTTATTAGCACCAAAAATTGCTAGCAAACATATTATGGATGATGACAGAAATACTAAATATTTCCATGCTTTGGTTAATAAAAAGAGAGCTTTAAATAATATTCAAAAAATTAAAGATGACAATGGAGAATGGATTAGGGAGAATAATGATATTAAGGATTCAACCATTAATTACTTTAGAAATATGCTTAATATGAGTTGCTCTTATGAAGCTATTTCTAAATCACCTTGATTCACTCTATTATAAATAATAATGATAATGATTTGCTTACTATTGTGTGCATAATGAAGAAGAAATTTTAAAGTTCTTAATAGCATGAACATAGATTCTATTGGGAGGGTTTCACCCAAAATTTTCAAAATGCTAGTTTATTATTAAAAATGATTTGTTGAGGCTATGGTTGATTTTTTAATGGTAATCCTTTTCCTAAATATTTTCTAGCACTTATATTGTTCTCATACCTAAGAAAGATAATCAGACTATTGGTGATTTTAGACCTATTAGTCTTTTTCTTCAATAAGAAGATTTCAAAATTCTAACCAATAGACCTTTACTTCATAGGATTATCTCTAAACCAAACTAGTTTTTTAGGTACATTTATTTTTGATAATATTGCTTGCTCAAGAATTAATTCATGATTTAGATGCTAAGACTAGAGGTGGCAACATTTATTCAAATTAGATATTACCAAAGCTTTTAACAATATCTCTTGGGATTCCCTTATCCATATTTTGAATTTATTTGGGTTTTGATAAATTTATCTTTCTTATTAAAATTTTTTAATAATGCAGTTTCTATTTTGCTTAATGGGAAGCCTGGGCTTCTTTCCTTCTTCCCATGGCCTAAGACAAGGGGATCCTCTATCTCCTACCTTAGTTATTATTGTTGTTGAGTACTTATCTAGGAGCATCAATGATCTATTCTTAAACAATCCTAGTATGTATTACAAAACTCTTGGTTGTCTTCCTGTTTCTCATTGAAGATTTGCAAATGATTTTAGTATTTATTGTAATGCTTCTATTCATCATATCAAGAATCTCAATATTTTTTTAAATAAACTTGGTAGAGAAGGTGGTCTATCTATCAATAATAACAAAAGCTATTTTATTACTTCTTCAAGCATCTCCAATAATAAAATTTATAAATCCTTCATATCACTAACTTTAAACAGCAACACCTTCCTCTTAAGTACTTGGGTGCTCCTCTTTTAAAGGTCGAAATGATCCCATCTTTTTGATGAGTTAATTAAATAAATTTTAAATAAAATTTATGTTTGGAAATTTTATTTACTTTCCTTTTGTGGCAGGCTCACTATTCTTAAAATCACTCTCAATTCAATGCCTCTTTATTTGATTCAAACTATTATCCCACTAATGCTACTCATATCAGAATTGATTGCTTGCTTAATAAATTTTTTGGGGATCAAATAATTCTACAAAAAGAATACATTAGACTTCCTGGAATAAATGTTTGGTCCCTTGGGTGAAGGTAGTGGTCATTAGAATTTGTGAAGCTATTACGCCATCTCTCATAAGCTCGGTGGAATTTTAGAATGAATGATAGCCTTTGAGCTTATTTTATGATCAAAAATATTTCCAAGGTAAACACCCTATCTTATCTGTGCTTATAAAGTTGGTGACTCTCTAGTTTGAAAAAGGCTTTACTCCATTAAATGAGTTGTTGAACCCTTATTATATTGGGGTATTCATTCAGGCTCTTCTTTCTTTTGGCAAGACAATATGATTTGAAATGGCTCTATTGACTCCCTTTTATCTACCCACTCTATTGCAACTATCAAAATTAACTCTTTTAGCATAATAACACTTGGAATCAAAACAAACTTGAGAATTATCTATTTCTCTTTTTTGATAACTTTAAAATATCCTTTCTCTAACAAACCTAACCAAATTCTCTTTAAGCTTTCTTACAATGGTGATTTTGTTCTTAAAGTGATTTGGAAATTTATTAGAGATAAGCAAAACTCCTCTAATGTTTTCATTAAACTTTTGAACAATATCATTCCCATTTCTTATTCAGTTTTAGCTTGGAGGATTTTGAATAACTTTATTCCCGTGGACTCTTCGCTCTAAAATAAAGGGTTATATTTGCCTTCAAAGTGTTATTATTGCTTTCAAATTGAAAATGTTAATCAGGTTTTTGTCAATGGTGCTATTGCTTCTAAATTATTTTATGGTATGATGATTTATTTAATAAACTACTTTCATGGCTCTCTTTCCATATATCAACTTTTGAAGTCTGTTTCCAAAATTGAAAGGTCATATCAAAGTTCTAGTTGCTATTACCCTTATGTTCATCTAGATGTACAAAATGATGCTAAATATCATGGAATTCCTATGAGCCATAAAAGGATCAGCTAGAAAAACAAAAAATTTCAAGCTCTATTTATTATGTAAAGAATATACCTAAAATAAATAGAAAAAAAAACCTACAAAAAAAAAACCAAAGCCTAAAATATAAATAAGAAACAAAATATAATAAACCTAAACCTAAACTAAACTAAAATAAATAAAACCTAAACCTAAACCTAAACCCTAAACCAAAAAAAATAAAATAAATCTAAATCTATCTAAAATATAAAACCTAAACCTAATACCTCCTAAACCTAAAATAAATAACCTAATCTAAACCTAAATAAAATCCCAACATAAAAATAAAATAAAACTAAACTAAATAAACATAACATAAAAACCTCAAAATAAACTAAAAAACTAAAATTAAAATAAAACCTAAAATAAATAAACTAAAATAAAGAAATAAAATAAACCTAACTAAAATAAAATATAAACTAAATAAAATATAATAAACTAATAATAAATCTTGGTTTGATTTTTTTTATAAAACCTCATGGAACTACCCTACCTTATCAGACCTTAATATGGCTTCTCTAAATCTGAACTCATTCCTAAACTAACCATAAACCCTACATCCTACCCTACCATTCTACCCTACTGGGTAATGAGAAAAGTGATGCTAACTGGCTAAACTAAAAACTCTAAACCCCAAACCCAAACCAGAAAACTCTAAATCCAGCCCCTAAACTAAACCCAAGCTAAAATCCCAAACCCTAAACCAAACCCTAAACCATAAAATTATAAACCTTAACCCAAAACCTAAACTGGCATAAAGCCTAAAACCCTAAATCCTAAACAATAAACACAAACCAAACCTAAACCAAACACCAAACCCTAAACCTAAACCTAAAGGGAATAAATTAAAAAAAAACCTAAACTAAAACATAATAAAACTAAACCTAAGAATGTGCAGAACCTTGGTGGGAACATCAAACTTCTAGATCTGCGTGGAGGCCAATGTAGAAGCTAGTCATCGCTATGGTGGGGATCTGAGTTGGTGTTGGTGGTGGTATAGTGGTTATGGAGGCATAACTGAGGTCAATGGTGGTGTAGGAGAGAGATCATATGATGGTGGATCATGCTACTAAAAGCAGGTGGTTCAGGAAACTAGAGAAATTGAAGAATGGCGATCGATCTACATATGGAATGTTATAGTAGAGCGATTCTAGTTATCCAGGTTTTTTGATTTGCTCTATCTGAGCTCATTTTATAATGTCTTGTCTTAGAAAACTTCATGTTACTTGGTTGATGAAATCAAAATGAAGAAATGTTGAATATGATTTGTTCTCTGTTAAAAAAAACACCTAAAACCCTAAACTAAAAACATGAACCTAGACTAAAAAACCAAAACACTAAATGCTAAACCCTAAACCCACAAACCCTAAAACCCACACCTAAACCCTACACCCTAAAACTAAATAAACCTTAAACCTAAACTTAAAAACCAAACCTAAACCTTAAACCTAAACATAAAATGCTAAAATCCTAAACCTAAACCTAAACCCTAAAAAACCACAGAACCTAAATAAACCTAAACCAACCAAAATAAAAACTTAAAAAAAAACTAAACTTAAACAAAATAAATCCTAATAATAAAATATATAAAAAGCTAAACCTAATTAAAAAATAAATAAAATAAAACATAAATAAAAAAAAATAAAAATAAAAAATGAAAAAATAAAATATTAAATATTAAATATTAAATAAAAATAAAATAAACTAAAATAAACCTAAAACTTTTAATAAAAAAAAACCAAACCTAAAACTAATCCTAAACCCTAAACCCTAACTATCCTAAACCCTAAACCTACCCTAAGCCACAAAGCCTAAATCCAAAAACCCTAACCCTAAACACTAAACCCTAAACCCTAAACTAAACTCCATAACCCAAAAGCCCTAAACCCAAAACCAAACCCAAATCCCAAAACCACAACAAACCCTAAAATAAAAACCTAAACTAAATAAACCTAATAATAAAATATAAAAAACCTACCTAAAATAAAATAAAAAATAAAATAAAATAAAAACCTAAAATAACTAAACTAAATAAAAATAAAAAAAATAAAATAAAATAAATATAAACCTAAAATAAACTAAAATAAAAACCTAACAAAACCTAAATAAAATAAAAACTAAATGTAAAATAAAATAAAATAAACCAAAAATAAACAAAATAAAAACATAGAAACCTAACCTAAAAAAAATAAACCTAAAATAACACCTAAAAATAAAAAAAATAAAACATAAACTAAACTAAAAAAAAACCTAAACCAAAAATAAAATAAAAACCTAAAAAACCAAAATAAACTAAACTAAACCATAAACCTAAACTATGTAAAATATAATAAACTAAAAAATAAACCTAAACTAAACTAAAAAAATAACCAAAAATAATTAAAAATAAAACCTAAAACCTAAACCTAAAAAAAATAAAATAAACCAAACCTAAACCTAAAAATAAAACTTAAACCTAAATAATAAAATAAAAAATAAAACTTACTAAAAAATAAACCTAAACCTAAAAAAAATAAACTAAAATAAAACCTAAACTAAAATAAATAAACTAAAATAAACTAAACTAAATACAAATTAAAATAAATAAAAATAAAAATAAAATAAACTCAAATAAACAACAAAATAAAACTAAATAAATAAACCTAAACTATAATTTAAAAAAAAAAAATAAACCTATAATACTAAACTAACCTAAAACCACACCCTATAAAATAAACTAAACTACTAAAAATAACTAAACCTAAACCCATCCTAAACCCTAAACCTCTAAACCTAAACTCCTACCTAAACCCAACTTTAACTAAACTAAACCACCCTACCTTACTAACTCCAAAAACCCTAAACCCTAAACCCTAAACTCCTAACTCCTACCCTTAAACTACCCTTATAACTCAAACTAAAATAAAACCATAACCTGAGCCTAAATCTGACCTAAACCCTAAACCCTAATCCCTAAATGAAAAAACTAAAAATTACCCTAATAAACCCTAAAACCTCCAAAATCTTAACTATAAATAAAAATAAAAAAAAACCTAAACTAAATAAACCTAAAATAAAATAAAATAAAAAATAACCTAAAACAAAAAAAATAAATTAATCTAAAAAACCTAAAAACCTAAAATAAAATAAAATAAACTAATAAAATATACTAAAATAAATAAATAAAACATAAACTAAACTAAAAAGATACATAAACTAAAGTAAAAAAAATCTAAATAAAATCAAAAATAAAATAAAATAAAATAATCTAAAATAAAATAAATATAAACTAAATAAAAACTAACCTAAAATAAACATTAAATATAACCTAAAATAAATAAAATTAAACCTAAACTAAACTAAAAAAAACCTCAACCTAAAATAAAAATAAAATTAACAAAATAAAATAAACCTAAACCTAAACTAAAATAAACTAAACTAAAATAAATGAAACCTAAACCTAATCCTAAAATAAATTAAACCTAAACTAAAAAAAATAAAATAAACTAAAAATAAACCTAAACCTAAACTAAAAATAAAACCTAAAAATAAACCCAAATAAAAACCTAAAACCTAAACCTAGAAAAAATAAAATAAAAACCTAAACTTGACCTAAAAATAAAAAAAAACTTAAACATAAAAAATAAAATAAAATAACTAAAAGTAAATAAACCTAAACTAACCTAAAAATAAACTAAAATAAAATGCTAAAATGAAATAAATAAACCTATAATAAATAAATAAAATAAAATAAAATAAAAAAAAAATAAATAAAAAATAAATAAACAAAATAAAAAATATAAATAAACTAAACTTCGATTTTCTTAATTTTAAAAAAAGCCATAAACCCAAGATCCTAAACCCTAAACCCTAAACTCTCAAAACCCTAAACCCTAAAGCCTAACTACTAAACCCTAAACCCTAAATCCTAAACCTGAATGCTAAACCTTAAACCCTAAAACCCAAACACTAAAACTCTAAACTATAAACCCTAAACCCTAAATCCTAAATCCTAAACCCTAATAACCTAAAAACCTAAACCTAAACTAAATAAATACTAATATTAAAATAAATAAATAAACCTAAACTTAAATAAAATAAAAATAAAAAAAAAAAAATAAAACCTAAACTAAACCTAAACCTAAACCAAAAATAATAAAATAAAAAATAAAAAAAACTAAAATAAAATAAATAAAAACCTAAATTAAACTAAAAAAAAAAAATAAACCTAAGAATAAAAACCAACATAAAATAAAATTAAATCTAAAATAAGAATAAAATAAACCTAAAATATAATAAAGTAAAACTAAGTAAAAACCTAAACCTAAAAAATAAACCTGAAAAATAAATAAAAAATAAAACATAAAACCTAAACCTAAAATAAAAATATAATAAACAAAATAAAATAAACCAAAACCTAAATTAAATAAACTAAAAATATAAAACCTAAACCTAAACTAAAATAAACAAAACCTAAACCAAACCTAAACTAAATAAATAAATAAAATAAAAAAACTAAACCTAAAATAAAACCTAAAAATAAACCTAAATAAAAACTAAAACCCAATCCTAAAAAAAATAAAATAAAAACCTAAACCTAAATCTAAAATAAAAAAAAAACCAACCTAAAAATAAAATAAAATAAAACTCAACTAAAATAAACAAACTCTAAAATAATAAAATAAAAACATAAACTAAAAATAAATAAAAAAATAAACTAAATCTAAATATAAATAAATAAACCTAAAACTAATTTAAATTAAAATAAACTCTAAATAAAAAAACTAAATAAACCTAAACATGATTTACTTAAAAAGACCCTAAAACATAAACCATAAACCCTAAACCCAAAATGCTAAATAAACCCTAAACCTAAAACCAAAACCACCCAAACCAAACCCTAAAAACCCTAAACCCTAAATCCTAAACCCTAAACCCTAAACTAAAATAAACCTTAAAATAAAACCTAAAAAAATAAATAAAAAAATTAAACCTATAAAATAAAAATAAAATAAATAAAATAAAATAAACTTAACCTAAACCAAAATTAATAAAACCTAAACCTAATCCTAAAATAAACTAACCCTAAACTTAAACCTAAATAAAATAAAATAAAATAAATCAAAAATTAAACCTAAACCTAAACTAAAAAATAAAACCTAAAAATAGTCCTAAAACCTAAACCTACAAACATAAAATAAAAACCTAAACTTGAACCTAAAAATAAAAAATAAAACCTAAGCAAAAACATAATAAAAATAAAACTTAGCTAAAAAATAAACCTAAACCTAAAAAATATATTGTAATAAAATACCTAAACTAAAATAAATAAACCTAAAATAGATAAACTAAACTAAATAAAAATAAAAAATAAAAAATAAAATAAATTGAAATAAATAAAAAATAAATTAAATAAACCTAGACCTACTAGTTTACTTAATTTTTTCAAAAAACCAAAAACCCAAAATCCTAAACCCTAAACCATAAATGCTAAACCTAAACCTAAACCCAAAACCCAAACCCTAAACCTAAACAAATCCTAAAAATTTAAACCCTAAACCTAAACTAATCCTAAACCCTAAACCCTAAACCATAAACCCCAAACCCTAAACCTAAACCTAAAGCAACAAAATAAATTAAAAAGTAAACTTAAACCCTAAAACTTAATAAACCTTAACCTAAACCTATACCTTAAGAATATAAAAACTAGAACATCACCATCAACCAGCTCAATCTAGATCTCATGGAGGCTAAGGTTTTGCTTGATTAAAATAAATGAAGTGCCACAAATCCTAGGCCAAAAAAAAAATAAAAGAAAACCCAACCTTAAAACTCTGAGCCCTGGACTGACCTAGGCCCTGGGCCCTAAAGGCCATTCTAAACTCTAAACTCCTAAACTCCTAAACTCTAAACCTAAAACCCTAAACCTAAAACTCTAAACCCTAAAACCTTAAACCTAAACCCTAAAACTCTAAACTTAAACTCTAAAACTCTAAACTTAAAACCCTAAACCTAAACCCCTCTCCCTCGCACTCTCTCTCATTCTCTTGAGATTTTGAATCCTCTTGGTATCCATTAGGGATTTTGTGGTTTTGGCCTTGTTTCACACTAGCTTAAATTATTCGCCATTTGCATGATGCATCATCATTGACCATCTATGGTGAGTTCTATTCCTTGGGTTCCACCTCAAATTATGGATGCTTCAAGTAGGGCATCTGACATTTGGGGCTTAAACCAATGCACTTCTTCTACTAAATCTTTTAAGCTCTGTAAGACTTCTCCTTTGTTAATTCAATTAATTTCATTTTAATGTCTTTATTTTTGGTCATAATGTGCTCTAATGTGGATGTTGAAAAGTTGGCAAAACCATTTGAATTTTCTTATCGAAATTTGTTTTTATCCAAATTTGGATAAGATCTACTCTTTTTCATAATCTCAATTTTATGGGTGCTTTCTCGTGGTCTTATTGACCCGCATATCCTGATACAACTTTCTAATGATCCGATTATCCATGTTTTTTCATGTCATTCTTATTCATCTTAATTGTCAAATGCATTGTTGAAGTGGTCACCTTTTGACATTAAGGAAGAATCTCCTATTGCTAGTGTGGTTATCTCTTCCTAATATGTGCATTCATTTTACCCATCATGTGCTTTTGTCAGCTTTATTTGGTCGGCCTTTGCAACTCAACCAAGATCTCGCCTTCATTGTTTGGATCTGTGGAATTAGACATAACTAAAAAATACCCTAAGGAAGTTTGGATTGGATCTAAAAAAATAGGTATTCACTAAAGGTTAGATTGGATAACCTTCTAGTTTTTTGTTCCCACTATAAAATTCATGGTCAAGATAATTCGAAATGTTTTATTCTCCATCCCCACTTAAAAAAAATGAAATCCTCCTAAAGAGAATGATGTTCCTACACATTAGCTAATCCCTACTTATGTTCAGAAATTAGCCTCGGATCTTAAGAATGATATGAAGGCTATTATTGAGGTTGATTCCTTGGATATCGAGGTTAATCCTGTTGAACAAGTTTCAACTCCTACTATTAATATAGATTTGGCTGATTTTCAAAATGGGTAGAATGATTTACATCTTTTTCTTTCTTTGAATTTGAATATTTCTAATGCAGAGAATAATAAATTTTCAAAGTTACTGGAAAATGATTATGTTTCCTCTGATTTTATTTTTGCATATATGTCTACTTTGATTTATGAAAATGAAGCTTTTAATGAGGATTTAAATGATGTCGAGCATGTTGAAAACATTTCTGATCCGGATTTAACTACTTGTGCTTTAAATGGTTTTAAATTTTCACTGTCTCTCCTTTATAATCTTAATATTCATGTTAACAACTTAATATGGATTTGGAAGAGGGTGAACTCCCCTCCAAACACTTGGAGAATTCTATTAAATTTGTGACCAATGTTACTAAATCTTGCTCATATGATTACTCTAGGGGAAAAAATGGTTTTTAAACTTATCATGCTAAAAGAAAAGTGTAAAAATTACTCCCAAATTATCCAAAAACACTAGATCTACATCTCCTCTCTTAATTAAACTTTGCTTAACTCCTTTTTTATTTTACTTATGTTTAAATTTCTTATTTGGAATATTAGAGGGATTGGTACCCTCTCATTCATAATCATATTAGAAATCTTTATCACATTCATAAATTTATTTACTTCTATTATTCGAGCCTCTTATTCATGCTAATAAATTAACCATGTTCTAGAATGATCACTTCAAAATTTTCTAATGTTAGTAATAAGATTTGGTGTTTTTGGAATAATTTCATTGAGGTTTCTATTATTGATGATTTTCAACAAGTTACCAATGCTCAAATCTCTTATGTTGACTATTGTGTTTTGGGCTCTTTTGTTTATGCATCTTGTTATAGATCTAGTAGAAATCTTCTTTGGGATAATTTGAGGAATTTTGCTACCTTGATCAACAAACCTTGGTTTGTGCGTGGTGATATCAGCACTATTTTATTTTCTTTTGAATGAGTGGTGGCTGCTTTTCCAATATTCATTCCATGGAATATTTTTTCAATATGATCCTTAATTTTAATTTGATTGATATTGGCTTTAAGGGTTCTAATTATACTTGGCAAAACTCTAGACTTTGGCAAAGGTTGGACGATTCTTTTAATACTCATTGATTACTCAATGTCCTATTACATGTTGATCATTTAAGTAGAACCATGTCTAATTATGCTCCTCTTCTGTTTCTATTAAAGATAATTCTAATAGATTACATAAATCCTCTCCTTTAGATTTCGACATGGATTCACATATTGATATTTTTTTGATATTATGGCTAATAATTGGAAAGCCCATTTACATCCCGATAATTTGATTATGGGGATTAATACTTTGGTTTAAACTTTAAAAGACTTAAACAAAATTTGGGTTGGTGGAACAAGCATTATTTTAAAACCTTTTTCTAATATTAAAGATATGGAAAAATTAGCTTGTGACTTAATTGAGGTGAAAGACAAACTTGTTAACTCCAAAATATGGAAGAGACTTACTTGTGCCAAAAAGCTGCTAGTAAGCATATTGCGGATGGTGATAAGAATACTAGGTATTTCCATGCTTTAGTTAATAAAAAGAGAGCTTTGAATAATATTCAAAAAATTAAAGATGATAATGGTGTTTGGATTATGGAGAATAATGATATTAAGGAATCAAGAATTATTACTTTAGAAATATGCTTAATAAGAGTTGCTCTATGAAGCTATTTCTAAATTGATTTTGATTCTTTCTATTATTAGTAATGATGATAATAATTTGCTTACCATCGTGCCTAATGTGCTTAATAGCATGAATATATATTTTATTACTGGTCCGGAGGGTTTCACTACTCAAAATTTTCAAAAATGTTGGTTTACCATTAAAAATGATTTTAATGAGGCTATGGTTGATTTTTTTAATGGTAATATTTTTCCTTGATATTTTTCTAGTACTTCAATCATTCTCATACCTAAAAAAGATAATCCAGACTATTGGAGTGATTTTAAACCTATTAGTCTTTGCACCTTCTTCAATAAGTTGCTTTCCAAAATTTTAACCAATAAGCTTAGTCCTTTACTTAATAAAATTATCTCTCTCAACCAAACTAGTTTTGTTAGAGGTAGATCTATTTATGATAATATTTTATCAGCCCAAGAATTAATTCATGATCTTGATACTAGAATGAGGTCAAACATTCTTTTCAAATTAGATATTACCAAGCCTTTGATAACATTTCTTAGGACTTTCTTTTCCATATTCTAAATTTATTTGGGCTTTCTGATAAATTTATTTTTCTTATTAAAAATTGTATTAATAATTCCTAGTTTTCAATTTTGCTTAATGGGGAAGTCTTGGGGTTCTTTCCCTCTTCCCATGGCTTAAGACAAGGGGATCCTTTATCTCCTACATTATTTATTATAATTGTTGAGTACTTATCTAAGAGCATCAATGATTTATTCTTTAATAATGCTAGTATGAACTACAGAACTCTTGGTGGTCTTCCTATTTCCCATTTAAGCATGATGATTTCATTATTTTTTGCAATGCTTTTATTCATCATATCAAGCATCTCAAGTATTTTTAAATAAATTTGGTAGAGAAAGTGGCCTTTCTATCAATGATAACGAAAAGTTTTTATCACTTCCTCTCATATCTAATAATAAAATCAAATAAATATCATCTAATTTTAAGCATCAACACTTACCTCTAAAGTACTTTGGTGCTCCTCTCTTTAAAGGCACAAAATGATCCCAACTCTTTGATGAGTTAATTCAAGAAATTTTAAATAATTTTTTTTTTTTTGGAATTCCATTTACTTTCCTTTGGTGGCAGGCTCACTATTCTTAATAGCACTCTCAATTCAATGCCTCTTTATTTGATTCAAACTATAATCCACACTAAAGCTGCTCTCATCAGAATTCATCGCTTGATTAATAAATATTTTGGGGCTCTAATAACTCAACCAAAAGAATGCATTGGACATCTTGGCATAAATTGGGTCCTTGGGTGAAGGTGCACTAGGTTGCAAACCTATTCGTGAAGCTATCAACGCTTTCTCTCATAAGCTCGTGGAATTTTAGAGAATGATAGCCTTTGGGCTAATTTTATGATGGAGAAATATTGCCAAGGTAAACACCCTCTTATCTATGCTTATAAAGTTGGTGACTCTCGTTTGGAAAAGGCTTTGCTCCATTAAATGGGTTGTTGAATCCTTAATATCTTGGGGCATCCATTGATACCTCTTCTTTTGGGAAGAGACCGACAACTACTCCATTGACACCTTTTATCTACCCACTCTAGTTGTCAAAGTTAACTCTTTTGGTTTAATAACAATTGGAATGAAAGAAAACTTAAAAATTATATCCCTATTTCTCTTTTGAAAAATTTTAGAAATATCCCCATTTCTTCTAGCAAACCTGATCAAATTCTTTTTAAGCTTTCTTATAATGCTGATTTTGTTCTTAAAGTGGTTTGGAATTTTATTAGAGAGTAATCCTCCGTCTTTATTAAACTTTGGAACAATATCATTCCCATTTCTATTTAGTTTTAGCTTGGAGGATTTTGAATAACTTTATTCTATGGACTCTTTGCTATGGACTAAAGGGTTTTATTTACCATCAAAATGCTATTGTTGCTTTCATATTGAAAATGCAAATCCTCTTTTTCTCAATGGTGCTATTGCTTCTAAATTTTGGCTTTGGTATGATGATTTATTTAATTCCAACTATTTTCGGTTCTCTTCTTTATATCAACTTCTTGAAGTTTATTTCAAAAAAATTGTGAAAGGTCATCAAAGTTTTAACTACTATTACCCTTCTCCGTTCATCCGGATGGATAGAAATGATGCTAAATATCATGGCACTCTATGAACCATAAAGGATCATGGATAAAACTAAAGAAAATATTCGTGCTCTATTTAATGCCAATCTTATTAGTAACATTAATTTTAGAGGCTATAAATTTATGGCTAAAAACCTGGGTATCATTCTGCCTGACTTGGACCATTATAAATGTGTTAAGATTATCCATTGGATCAAACCTAAAGACAACTTGATTAAAATGAATATTGATGGTTAGAGCTTCCAATAAATATGGCTGTGGTGGAATCTTTAGGATTCTAAAGGTATTGTCATTTGTGCTTTTGCCTATCCTCTCAAAGCTGTCTATTATTTTTGTTAATAAAGCTATTGAAACTTGTTTGAATAGAGGTTTTCTCAACATCTAGTTTGAAGTTGATGCTCTCTTGCTTTATGACATGCTTAATTCCAATAGAAATAGGAATGTTGAATTATTTTATCTCCTTAATCATACAAAAAATCTTCTTTTTCAAGTTTGTTTTAAAATTCCCCACATCCTTCATGAAGGTAATGCCTGTGCTAATTTCTTGGCTAATTTAGGTGCCAACTTAACTGAGTTTACTTTATTTGACAACCAAATGTTGCATAAACAATTAAGAGGCTTGGTTAATATGGATAATACTAGATTGCCTTATCTCAGATTATAATTTCTTGGCTTGGTTTCTTTTGTGTTATTTTTTATGAGCCTTTTCTTTTGTTTGCCTTTTATTAAACCCTCTTTGGGTTGTCGTTATTTGCTTATTTTCACACTTTGGTTGGAGCTGGTTGTTACTTTTGACCTTTTACATTTGTGTTGGCCTAGTGTTTACTCCTTAGTGGTTATCATTACACTTGAGTTTATTTTGTTTTTTTAGCGGTGCTATTTGCGATGGGTTTTTACCATTTTTCCTTATTTTGATAACCTTTTGGTTGTGCCTTTATTTGCTGTTGGGTTTTCTTCATGTATGGGGTTTTCCTCATTTCAAGGCTAGTTGCTCACTTACCTATTTTGGATCTGCTATTGTGGTGGATGAATTGGTGATTTTGTTGGCTGGCTGGGTTGACTCGTTTGGTAGGTCGGTTGGCTAATTGTCTGTTTTGGCTATTTTTTCCTTTTCTATTGGTGACATATCTGGGGGATAGTTGGTGGTTTAGCTTTGGCCTCATTTTTGAATGGTGGAGGTTTTTGTTTGGTTATTACTTTCTCTGTCTTATTGAATGTGGCTTGGTGGTCAGTTTTGTTGATTCTATTTTATTTCTTTTGGTTTTGGTTTTGTCCTCTTCCTATTTTAGCCTTCCCCTCTTAGCTACAATAGCTTTAGGTTGGCTGGTTGAAGTCTTTTTGGTGGTTGTTATTTTCTTGGCTATTTTGGGTGAATTTAGCATGATGGCTGTTGTTGGACTTTACATTGACTTGGGTTTTCAGCTATTGTGGTGGTTGGCTTGGTTATGTCATTTGTGGATTGGTTAGTTTTTTCTCTATTTTGTGGTGTTTTACTAGTTTTTTGTTTTTCCTTTGGTGATGATCTTTCCTTTGTTGGTTACTAATGATGGGTTATTCTCTATTGCCTTATGGATGTTTTACTTAGCTTCTTTGGTGGGAGGACTTAGCTATCCTTGGAATCTTGGTTGGTGCATGATTCCATTAGCAGCCAATGATCCCATGTAACTTCAGTTCGCTTTATGTGATTGGCCTATGGGTTTTAGTTGTGGGTTGGTGATTGGTTATTTGGTTGTCTATTTGTTTAGTGTAGGACTGGATCACTATGGACTGCTAGCCTTGGATGGTAGTTGGTATTAGGTATACTAGTTATGATGACTTTGATGTTACTCACCTCCACTCTTTGGTTGGTAGCTTTACATATGATTGTAACGCTTATGAAGTTTAGATGCTCATATATATTGTTGCCCCTTGAGATGATCTTAACCGAGCTGAACCTTTTCTTTCTTTGCTCTCTTTATCCTTATCATTTTAGCTATACTTTTGTTTTGGTAGTGTTTTTTGCAGAATTCTTTCATAGGTTGGAACTTTATCAAAGGCCTGGTCATTTCTCAGTCATCCGTACTGCTATTGCTATGGAGCTTGCTTATCTTACTTTCTCAAAGGAATCATGAACCGCCGACTCAACTTATTATGTTTTATGTTTTATTTTGTTTTACTCAGGTCATTTTGCTCTCATGCTTTTAGTTGATGTTTTTTGCTCTTTCATTTTCTTTTCTTCTTCTAATGTACTTAATGTGGGTTTAGCTATTTATTTTCTTGTATTTCTATGAGTAGTAATTCTTTCTTACGCCTTTTAAGAACATTGTATCTTTTCCTTTGATGGTAATAAAATTTTAACTTTTTCCAAAAAAAACCCTAAACCCTGAACCCTAAACCCTAAACCCTAACCCTAACCATAAACCCTAAACCCTAAACCCTAAAACCCTAAACCTAAACCCTAAACCCTAAACCCAAAACCTATAAACCCTAAACTCTAAACCTAAACCCTAAACTATCTTAAACCCTAAAAACCTAAACCTTGCTAACCTAAAACTAACCTAAACCCTAAACCCTAAAGTTTAAAACTAAACCTAAACTAAACCCTAAATAACTATAAACCCTAAACTTAAACTAAAACCTAAACCCTAAACTTAAACCTAAACTCAAACTTAAACCCTAAACCTAAACCTAACTAAACCTTAAACCTAAAACATAACCTAAACCTAAATTTAAAACCTAAACTAAACCTTAAACTAAATAAACTAACCCTAACTAACTAAACTAAAACCTCCTAAATCTAAAACTAAAACTAAAGCCTAAACACTAAACCCTAAACCCAAAACCTAACCCTAACCCTAAAACCTAAATCCTAAATCCTAAACCCAAAACCCTAAACACTAAAACACTAAACACTAAACACTAAAACCTAAAGACTAAAAAACCTAAACTAAATAAAACTTAAAATAAAATAAATAAATTAAACCTAAACCTAAATAAATAATAAATAAATAAAATAAAAAACCTAAACTAAAACCTAAACCTAAACCTAAATAAAATAAAATAAACTAACAAAAATAAACTAAAATAAAATAAATAAAACCTAAACTAAACTAAAAATAAAATAAACTAAGAATAAATAACCTAATAAAATAAAACTAAATGCAAAAGAAAAATAAAATTAACCTAAAATAAAATAAAATAAAAACCTAAACCTAAAAATTAAACCTATACATAAATAAAGAATAAAACATAAACCTTAAAACCTAATAAACCTGAACCTAAACCCCAAGAATGGGCTGAACCTTCACGGTAGGAACATCATTGTTAATGAGGCTCAGTCTATATTTGGAGGTGTAGGCGAAGGCGAAGACAACAGTTATCATAATGGTGGTGGGAGATCTAGAGGTGCTGGTGGATATAGAGGTGGTGGTCGACCCAATGGTGGTCATGAAAGTGAAAGGCGGCGAGAGGTTACAAAGTGGTGGGTGGCGAGAGGAGAGATCGGGGATATGATGGTGGATCCGTTTTCGAGGAGGTGGTTCGATGGGAACAAGAGAAAGCGAAGAAACGGCGATCCGATCTACTACTTATGAAAGCTGTGTCTTCTGGTAGAGCGATTCGGTTATCTAGGGTTTTTGATTCGCTTTATGCTTGCTCATTTTCAAATTATGTTGTCGCTTGTGTCTTAGAATACTTGGTGTGTTACTTAGTTGATGGAATAAAAAAGAATAAATGTTGAACATGAATTTGTTCTTTGTTAAGAAAACAAAAACAAATAGCCTAAACCCTAAACTAAAACTTGAACCATAAACCAAAAACCTAAACCCTAAACCTTAAACCCTAAAAATCCTAAACCCTAAACCCTAAACCCTATACCCTAAACCCAAACCCAAAACCCTAAAACCCAAAATCCTAAACTCTAAACCATAAACCCTAAAATCTAAATCCCAAACCCTAAACCATAAACCTTAAACTAAACATAAACCCTAAACCTTCAACCCTAAACCCTAAAAAGCTAAAAACCTAAACTAAAATAAAATAAAACCTAAAAATAAAATTAATAAATAAACCTAAACAAAAATAAAGTAAAATAAGAACATAAAACTTAAACCAAAACCTAAACCTAAACCTAAATAGAAAATAAAATAAAAAATAAAAACTAAACTAAAATAAAATAAATAAAAACTAAACTAAACTAAAAATTTTAAAAAACATGACAAAGTAAAAAATTAAACCTAAAATATAATAAAATAAAAATTAAACAAAAATCTAAACCTAAACAAAACTTAAAAAATAAAACCTAAAATAAATAAAAATTAAACATAAATAACTAAAAAAACCTAAACCTAAAATAAAATAAAACTAAAAAATAAAATAATACTAAAATAAAATAAAACCTAAAACTAAACCTAAAATAAAACTACTAAACCCTAAACAAAATAAAATAAAATAAACTAAGATAAACCTAAACTAAAACTAAAATAAATCTTAAAATAAACATAAAATAAAACCTAAAACCTAAACATAAAATAAAATAAAACTTAAACCTAAAAAATGAAAATAAAACCTAAACTTAAAAAAATAAAAAATAAAACTAAACTAAAAATAAAATAAACCTAAACCTAAATCTAAAAAATAAACTAAAATAAAACCTAAAATAAAATTAATAAACTAAAATCAATAAAATAAACTAAATAAAAATAAAATAAACTAAATAAAAATAAACTAAAAAAATAAATAAAATAATCTAAATAAACTAAATAAACATAAACCTGGGTTTCTTCTTTTTAAAAAAAATGCTAAACTACAAACAACCCTAAACCCACTAGAACCCTAAATAAAAAAAATTAAAAGAGATTAAAAGAACTGACCACTGAAACAGGCTAAACCTAACTACCACAACCCTAAAACCTAGGCCTACTCTGGACTGCAGTGAGCCAAATCCAAAGATCCTGACCCTAAACCCTAGCAGAGCCCCAGGCCAAAACTCTGAGCCTTAAACCCTACCTACCCCAGACCTACCCCACAAACCCTGAGCCTACTGATTAACCCACAAACCCTAAGCCTTGGGGAAACCTAAAACTAAACTAAATAAAAAAATAGATTAAAAAAACATAAACTAAAACATAAACTAAACCAAAAGGAAATAAAATAAAAATAAAACTAAACTAAAAATAAATTAAATAAAAGATAAACTTAACTAAAATAAAAACCTAAAAATAAAACTAAACTTAAAATGAAAATAAAATAAACCTAAACAAACTAAATTAGAAACTAAATAAAAAATTAAATAAAAATAAAAATAAAAATAAACATAGAGAAAATTTTAATAAAATTAAATAAATAAAAAATAAACTAAATAAACCTAAACCCACTAGTTTAATTAATTTTAAAAAATAAATAAATTAATTAAATAAAAGCTAAATAAACCTAAACCCCAACTAAACCTTAAATACAAACACAAACCCTAAACCCAAACCCTAAATAAAACCCAAATCCTAAACCCTAAACCCTAAACCCACTGAAAACCCAAGGCAAACCCCAAACCTAAACCTTAAAAACCTAAAAAGCTAAACCTATAGTAAATAAAACCTAAAAATAAAATAAATAAAAAATTTTAAACCTAAATAAATTAAAATAATAAAATAAAATAAAACCCTAAACTAAAACATAAACCTAAACCTAAACCTAAATCTAAAATTAAAATATTATAAAAAATAAAACTAAACTAAAATAAAATAAATAAAACCTTAATTAAACTAGAAAATAAAATAAACCTAAAAAAATTAAAAACTAAATAAAATAAAACTAAATAAAACTTAAACCTAAAATGAACCTAAAATAAATAAAAGTAAAATCTAAACCATAAACTAAAAAAACCTAAACCTAAAATAAAACATAATAAAATAGACCTAAACCTAATCTAAAATAAAATAAACTAAAATAAATAAAACCTAAATGTATACAAATAAAATAAACCTAAACCCTAAACTAAATAAAATAAAATAAACTAAAACAAACCTAAAGCTAAACTAAAGAAAACCTAAAATAAACCTAAAGTAAATACCATAACCTAAACCTACAAAGAAAATAAAACCTAAACCTAAACCTAAAACTAAAAATAAAATCTAAAAGATAAAACTAAACTAATCTAAAAATAAACATAAACCTAAAAACTAAACTAAAATAAAAAACCTAAACTAAAATAAATAAACCTAAAATAAATAAACTAAACTTAATAAAATAAAAAATAAACCTAAATAAAATAAAAGAAATAAAATAAAATAAAAATAAACTAAATAAACCAACCTTTTCTTAATTTTAAAACCTAAACCTGACTAAACCCTAAACCTGACCCCATCTGACCCTAGGCGGACACTAAACTAAACCCAAAACCTTAAATAAACCCTAAATTAGGCTAAAGATAAAAAAAAACCTAAAATAAAAAAAAAAACTAAACAAATACCTATAATAAATAAAATAAAATTATATAAAACTTAAATAAAATGATTAAAATAAATAAAAGATAACTAAATAAACATGAACCTCTTGGTTTGCTTTTTTAAAAAAAAATTAAATAAACCTAAACTCACCCAACCCAACAAACCAAACCTAAAAATTAACTATGCACCCTAAACCCTAGGAAAACCCTAAACCCTAGCCATAAACACAAACTGGCTTTAAATCAGCAGGCCATGACCTAATCCTGAGCCATGAGCCACCACTAAACCTACACCCACAAACCATATTTTAAAGGCCCTAAAACCCTCAGACTCTTAAACCCTAAACTTTAAACCTGCTAAACCCTAAACCCCCACAAAAAATCCACAAACCACAAACCCTAAACCATAAACCTAAAACACAACCTAAACCTAAGCCCAAAACCCCAAACCCAATAATAAACCCTAGACCCCAAACCACAAAACCATAAAATTGATCTCCTCGACATGACTTCTCGGAAATTGTAATTTCCCTTTCATTTTCATTGCGGCTTGGCTGATTTTCGATCATTCTCGATCATAATTTTTGCTATTTGTCTATGATTGGCCAGTAATGTGAGTTTCCCATTGCTCTTTCAATGACAGAGGAGCCGCTTTCCGTGCAGTCAAGCTTTTTGAACTTGGAGGTGTCAGCTAGGGCATCAGATTTTCATGGAATTATGGATCCAAAATCATCCGCTACTCTGCCTGCAGTTAAGTCCTTCAAGGTTACATTATCTGGTAGGAATCTTTCCCTTAATGCTTCAGTGAATTTGATCTCGACCTCATTTCGTGGGATGCCTGTTGTTATGTGCTCGGATCTAAACGTGGAAAGGTTGGTGAAGCCTTTTGAATTCTCTTTAGTGGGTAAATTTTCCTTACACTGGCCAACTCTCGATAACATCCGATCATTTTTTTCATATCCTTAAACTTTCAGGCATTTTCACTATCAGATTGATTGATCCTAGGCATATTTTAATTCAGCTCTCTAATGACTTAGATTATTCAAGAGTCTTTGCCCGTCGCTCTTACTTTGTGTTTAATTGTCAAATGTGACTTCTAAAATGGTCTCCTCTTTTTGATATAAAAGAGGAATCCCCAATTGTTCCTATATGGCTAGCTCTTCCTAATATGAGAATACATTATGTTACACATCAAGTTCTCTTTGCGGTTGGGGCTCTCTTTGGTCGACCTCTTCAAATTGATCGTCAGACCCGCGAGATCACCTTACATTTGTTTGTATTTTGGTTGAGATTGATATTACTAAAAGCATCTTAAAGAAGTTTGGATTGACCACGAAATTTGGTTATAATCAAAATGGAATTTGAGAATTTCCCATTTTTGCACACATTGTAAGATACATGGCCATGATCCATCGAATATATTTGTGTTGCATCCTCATCTTAAAAAGAATAAATTGTCGGATCCTAATCCTACTCTATCAAATGAAAAAATCAATAAATTTGCTTATGTGCCTAAAGTCACTCAAAATGGGAATCATCCCCCTACTCTACTCCTTTTTATCCCGATTTTATTGGAGCAATGTAAGCATGTTACAAATAATGCTTCGAGGTTTGTGAGGAGGCTAATGATAACTTACTTAACATTGCTTCTAATTGTAATAATTTGGCTCCTCAAGACAATACCTTCATTCATTCTTACCCCTTTTCTAGTGAATCAGAGAGACAAATTAAATTGATCCTTTGATGAAAGAGCAAAATCAGCTGTTGATCCTTTGATGATGGAACAAAATATGAAAAGTAATTCTAATGAGCATGAAATTTGTTATTAATGGCATCACAACCTCTCCTTCTACTTACCCTGATACACATGCTAACCCTCTTTCTCGACTTAATTCTAACGAAGAGAAATTACCATTAAGAATGCTTTGAGTCTGGTCCTATTCTAATATCACAAATCACTCTCTCGGATGGGGATACTTTGGACAAAGAAAGACCTTTTTTTAAACTATTTTAAAAAAAATCCCTTAAAGCTAGAATGTTCACTAATAGCTCCACTAGAACTACTAGATCTTCTCTAACTTCCCTTAAATAAGCTACTTTTCTTTTCTTTATGCTTTTTTATTTCTTTAGTTATCTCTTTTCCTTTCCTTCCTTTTTTATTATGATCAATTTACTTATTTGGAATGTTAGGGGTATTGGGACTCTCATTGTCTGTAACCATATTAGAAGTCTTTGTCATACTCATAACATAGCCTTACATGTTGTTATTGAACCATTCATACACTCTTCTAAAATCAACCATGTTGCTAGAATGCTTGGCTTTCAAAATTTGTTTTTATAATATTTGCAATAAAATTTGGTGTTTTTGGAATAATTTAGTCAACATCTCTGTCCTTGATGATCTTCAACATTTGGTTAATGTCCACATCTCATTGGGTGAATTTTCTATTCTTGGTTCCTTTATTTATGCTTCTTGTAATAGAGCTAGTAGGAACATCCTTTGGGATAACTTAAGAACCTTTGCCTCCTCGGTCAACGGTTGGTTGGGGTGATTTCAACACTATCTCTCTTCCCGGAAAGAAGGGAGGTTGCTCTCTAACATTCATTCCATGGAAGAATTTTTTATGATTCTTGATTGCAATTTGATTGATATTGGCTTTGGATCATACATGTGGCATAACTCTAGACTATGGCTTGATAGGACTCTTTTTTCTCTTTGGATCAATCAATGGCCCATTACTTCTATTGAACATTTGAGTAGAACTTTGTCGATCATGCCCACTTGATTTGATTTCCAAAATCCCTCGTAGATTATCCTCCCCACTTCTTTTAGATTCCAAAATATGTGGATCCAACACATTGATTTCATAAATGTTGTATCCATTAGCGGATGGCCCCTCTTCATGGATAATTCTATAAGGGAATGATTCACCTAAGCTTAAAAGGCTTAAATAAACCTAAATTGGTGGAGCATCATTTTAAAATCTTTTGCCAATCTCAAAATATGGAACAATTAGTTTGTTCTCTTGAAGATGTTGGTGACTCTACTAAACTTGAGGAGTTGAATGTAGCTAAAGATAACTTGGTTAAATATCGAATATGGAAGAACCTCTTTAGATTTAGCAAACAAATTCTTGATGGATGGCAAAATACGGTACTTCCATGCTCTTTTCAAAAACTTAAACTCTATTAAAAAAATTAAAATGATAAATGGGATCTCGATAATAATGATATTAAAGATTCATCATCATTTTAAAATTTATTAAACAACAACCCTTCCTTAGAAGCTCTTTCACACACTGATTCCTCAATGATTACCACATGATGTTAGTTCTGAGGCGAGATTGGTAATATTCTCAATATGAACTGATTACCTGAAGGCTACACAACTCAATTTTTTAGCATTATTGGCCTATTATTATTGACCTTATTGATGCTTTGTGATTGATTTTTTTTATGGAAATCCTTTACCTAGATACTTTTCTAGCACTTGTTCTCATTCCCAAAATTAATAATCTTGAATCTTGGGACCTATCATCCTTTGCACCTTCTTTCATAAACTCATTGCTAAATTAATTGCCAATAGAATTAGTCCTTTTAAAATTATTTCACCCAACCACCGTTAAAGGTAGAATCTTCTGCCCAAGGCTGATTCATGACATTGATGCTTCTACCGAGGTGGTAACATCCTTTTCAAACTAGACATCTCTAAAGCTTTTGACAACCTCTCTTGGAATTTCCTCTTCCAAATTCTTCATTTGTTTAGTTTTCTATTTTTATCATTAAAATTGTATTACTGTTTGGTTCTTGTATCATGAATGGTGAGTCTTGGTTTTTTCCCTTTGGTTTGAGACAAGGAGATCCCTTATCACCCTCTCTTATTCTTATTGAATATCTTTAGAGCCTTGATCTTTTCAATAATCCGACATGTTTTTTAGAACTCAAGGTGGTCTTCTGTCTCTCATCTTAGTTTTTGATGACTTCATAATCTTTTGCAATGCCTCTATTCATCACATTAAAATAATTAGAATCTTTTAAATAAATTTGGTAGAAAGTGGTCTTTTCTTATTGAAGGTAAAAGTTATTTCATTCCTTCTCTAAATCCTAGTAATAGGATCAACCAAATCTTGAGAATTACTAACTTTTACAACAACTTCTATTAAAAATCTTGGTGCTCCACTTTTAAAGGTCAGAAAAGATCACATCTCTTTGATGAGCTAATCAAAAAATCTCTAATAAAATTTCTATTTGGGGAATTTCTTTACTCTCTTTTGTGGTAGGTTCACTTTGATTAAGCACCTTAACTCCATGCCTCTATATCTCATTCAAACCATTGTGTGACCAATTACCATTAGAATTGAGCCTCCTTAACAAATTCTTAGGGTTCTAACAATTCTTCTAAAAGAATGCATTGGACCTCTTGGTATAAAAGTTGTGGCACTCTTGCGAAGGTGGTCTTGGATGTAAGCCAATCAAGGAAGCTATCCTTTGCTTTTCCTATAAACTTTGGTGGAATTTTAGGAGCAACAATAGTCTTTAGGCTAATTTCATGGCCAAATCTTGGGGTAAGCACCCTCTCATTTGCCCCCATAGAGGAGACTCTCCTATTTGGAAAAGACTTTGTTCCATCAAATGGGAAGCAATCATTAATATCTTGGGGATTAACTCTACCTCTTTCTTTTGGCAAGATCTGGGTGGAGGTGGGTCCATTGATGACTTACTTTCTACCCATTCCCTATTAAAGTGAACTCTTTCGAGCATAATATGTGGAACAATAGTAAGCTTCTTGATTATATTCCTTTCTCTCTTTTAAATAAAGCTACTATTCCTATCATGATCAGATCATTTTTAAGCTTTCTCAAAATGGTGACTTCAACCTTAAAAATGTTTGGATTCATATTAAAGAAGCTCATGACTTTTCCAATGTGTTTCTCAAAATTTGGAATAACACTATTCCTATTTCTTATTTTGTTCTAACTTGGCGTATCTAAAACTTCATCCTATTGACTCCTTGATGTGGGTAAAGGTTTTTACTTACCCTTTAAAATCTCTACTTGCTTTCACATTGAGAATGTGAATCATGTTTTTGTTAACGGAGCCATTGCTTCCAAACTTTGGATTTGGTATGATGATCTCTTTAACATTGACAAATTCAATGGCTCCTTAACTTTATACCAACTTCTTGAAGTTTATTTTGAAAACACTATTAAAGGCCACATTAAAGTCATAGCTATCACTCTTATTTGGTTCATATGGATGGACGAAAATGATGCAAAACATTGGGACTCTATGAACCACATGAGGATAATTGCTAGAATTAAAATAAAATTTGACTTATTTAATGCCAATTTAATTAACTACAATCAATTTAAAGGTTGTAAATTTGTGACCAATAAAGCGGTTTTAACCACATCCAGCTAAGGATGACAAGATTGTTTATTGGGTAAAACCTCATGCTAATACTATTAAAATTAAATTGCTTGATGGCTCTGTTTCTCAAAATGCTTACATGTGGTGGCATTTTAGAAACCTTAATGGTAAAGTCTTATGTGCTTTTGCTTACCCCTTAATACTTTCATTCCTTTGAGCTAATGGCGGTTTACAAAGCTATTGAGATTTCCTTCAAAAGGTTGGCTCAATATTTGGATTGAGGTGGATGCCTTGATTGATCTTTTGACTTCCACCAAAATGGGCAACAAATTGTACTACCTTCTAAAGTGACTAGAGCTCTCTCTCTCTATTTCAAAATCACTCATGTATGGCATGAAGGTAATGCATGTCGATTACCTTGCTAATCTGGGTGCTAGATTGGATGGCATAAAATTCTTTGATCAATTTACACTTCTAAACATTTGCGTGGTTTGGTTAATTTGGATATCTGGACTCCCTTACCTCGAAATTAATCCATCCTATTGGTTTTTTTGTTTTGTTTAGCGCATGATCAACTTATTTAGTTTTGATGTTTCGGATTTTGATGCTAATTCTTGTTACCCTTTGGTTAGTTGATCTATCTAGCATCTGGTTGGATTACCTAACCTTATTTGGTTTTACTACACTATTGAAACCACTACTTTTGGTAAGGTTTCTCTATTCTTGGAGGAGATGGATTATTTTATGCTTTTCTTTTCTTTCAGGACAAACTTCTTGCTATCATTATTTTTGGGTCTGTAATTTTCCATTATATTATTAAGTTTTTCTCTTTTCCTTAATCGGAAATTTGTTCATGGCCTCATGACTTTTGTTGTATCATTATGTAATTGCTATAATTTTGTACGCTTCATGGCGGCTCAATTTATCTATCTTTTCTCTCTTTAATAGGGTTGTGCCCCTCTATGCTATCTAACCTCACCTCCATTACGTATGGAGCAACAATAACCTTGCTATTATTCTTGTTTCCTTGCGGGATGGGATTTTATTGATTTCATTTCACTATTTTTTCTTGGTGATGTTGGCTTACTCTTGGTGCTTTTCTTTGTCTTGAAGGATTTCAATGATGGTTTTTTCTTGAACCTTCAGTCTCTTATGGGTGGGTGCAATTGTTTTGTTGTTTTAATTGTTGGTTATTAGATTATCGGGTCTTTAGTTAGATTAGGGTTTCTCGATTATCTTTCTTTGTTGTTTTGATATCTTTGCTTATCATCTAATATTTGTGGACTACTTAATCACTATTTATTCCATCACGGTTAGACTTGTGCGGATCCACAGTGTTATCTTATGCACTATCTATTACGAATGGGTGGTTTTATGGTCAGTTAGTTATTATTTGCTGTCTTGGCTATTTGTTGTCTTGGTTATTTGTTGTCTTGGTTTTTCTAATTGTTCTTGCTAATCTCATCTCCCCAACCTGTATGGAGAGACACTATTATACCCTTATTATTATTATTATTATTTTCTCCTTCCAAGATTGGACTTTCTTTTTGTCTTCTTTCTAGTCTGCTTTTATTAATGTTGTTGGCTTAACTGCTGGTATGATTTTCTTTGTCTTGAAGGATTCCAATGTTGGCTCTCCTTTGAACCCACATTACTATTTATTTTATTTTGGTTTATCTTATGGTGGGTGTAATAATGGCTTTTATTTTATTTGTTGTCTGTGATTATCTACCTACTACTTCTAATGCACTTGTCTATTATGGGTGGCTTTATGGCCATTATTGCTATCTTGGTTGTTTGTTGTCTTGGTTATCTATCTTGGTTTTAGGATTCCAATGTTGGCTCTCCTTTGAACCCTCTTATTATACATGTTGTTTTCTATTTTATATTGGATTATCTTATGGTGGATCCAATAATTGTTTTTATTTTATCTATTGACTATGGGACTTTAGGGTCCTGTCACTTATGGGGTTGGCTTGATTGTCTTTGATGTTTGTATCTTGCTCACCCATATATGGACTACTTAATCTGCTACTATTTTTTCCATCTTGGTTAGACTTGTGATCCACCGATTATGCTTTATCTACTTGGTTATTATCTTATGCACTTATTCTAAATGGGTGGTTCTATGGGTATTTGTCTTTCTTATCTTGTTGTCTTGGTTGTTTCGATCTAGATTATCAGTTTTATACATGCTATTACTAGGCTTTTGTCTTGTCTTTATTTGGTGATGTTTACGATGGGATGCAACCTATTTCCTGTGCTTATTGGTACAATTAATCTATTGCTGCATTCTAACCTTGGTCTGTTAGACTTACGCATCACTTGTTGTATTTGGGTTTGGGTTCTTTTGCTTTACATTTGCTTTTGTTAACTTTTGCAATGGTTATTAATAAGGGGTTGTTAACATCGCATTGCTTATTATGATTGGGTTTCTTTTAGGACTATACTCAGTACTCTTGGCCTGAAAGTTTCATATATGTCTCATATGTTTGGCTCATTGATTTGCTTAGTAGGATTTCAGGTTGCTTTTCTTTATTCTCTTGTGGTGGGTTTTATCTTTGGCCTAATTATACTCTTGGTTTTAAAGGGATTCTAGAAAAGATGGCTCATTCTCATATGTATAGGGATTCTCATGCTATGGTGACTATATTGATGATAATTTTCTGCATGGGACCCCTTATCTTCTCTTTGCTATCTCCTTTCTATATTATATATGGCTTTGTTAGGTTTCTTCAACAAATGGCTCTTTCTCATAGGTTTTAGGGGTATGATGGTTGATGATTTCTTCTTGGTTTGGTAGTAGCTCTTGTGATGTAACCCTTCCCAAGTTTGGATGCTCATATTTGCAATTTGGTGTGATTGAGCACGAGCCTTCTTTCACACACTTCTCTATAATTTTCCTCAATTTATCTTTTCACTTTTCTGTACTACTTTTATAATTTCTACTTTCTTCATTTTTAGATGCACTTCTCTTTTTCTCTTGCATTTTGCTTCTCTTGTAGGTTTGCTCCCTAGTGTCATGCATTCTCTCATCTGAAGAGCTTTGGCTTTGTATCTGTCTCATCTTTTGGTTATAAATTAGATTTGTAGAGTTTATATTCTTTAATGACCAACCCTCTTTTTTGTGGCAATAAATTCCCTATGGGGTTTCCCAAAAAAACCCTAAAACCATAAACCTAAAACTAAACCAAATAAAATCTAAAAATAAATTAAATGAAAAACTAAACCTATCTAAAATAAAATAAAATAAAACATAAAAATTAAACCTAAACCTAAACTTAAACATAAATCTTAAATAAAATAAAATAAAATAAAAAAAATAAATAAACTAAAATCAAATAAATAAAACCTAAACTAAACGAAAAATTAAATAAACCTAAAAAAAATAAAACATAAAATAAAATAAAATAAATAAACTAAACTTAAAATAAATAAAAATAAAATAAACCCTAAAAATAAACAAAATAAAATAAAACTAAATAAAATAAAAAATAAACTCTAAAAATAAACCTAAACCACAACTTAAACTAACCTATACTAAACTACCACCTAAACTGACCCTAACCATCTAAATCCTCCTAAATCTATCTGATAAATCTAATAAAAAAAATAAATGACCTGACTAAATCATATCTAAACCTAATATCCTTCAGGCCACAAATCTATACTAACCCAAACCTAAACCAAAAAAACCACAACCCACCCTCCTAAAAAACCATCTAAACCCTACTTAAATACCATACCATCATTTGGTAATTTGAAAGCCATCTTTTCAAAATTAATAAAATGGGTTTCCTGTAATCCTGTTGATTTAATTTATTATATTATCACTATTAAATAAATGTATAAAAAAGCTTATAAATAAAATAATATGTGTTTTGAATTATAAATACATAAGAAATGCATGCTTATAACAGTGTATGAATATTAGTTCACTTTCCTATTCATGTATTACTAATAAAATGAATAGTAATGGGTATAAGTCTAGACATCTAAACATGATGCTTTAGCTAGCCATCATTTGATTACCTCACTTCCTTGGTTTACTTGGTTGATGAAATCAAAAGAAGAAATGTTGAATCTAATTTGTTCTCATAAAAAAAACCAAAATAAACCTAAACTAAAACTGAACCTAAACTAAAATAAAAATCCTAAATAAAACCCTAAACCTAAATAAAAAAAACATATAAACCTAAACCCAAACTAAATAAAACCAAAATAAAATAAAAAACTTAAACCTAAATAAAATAAAATAATAAAATAAAACCTAACTAAAACCTAAACCTAAAAAACCCAAAAAAATAATATAAAATCAAAATAAACTAAAATAAAATAAAATGAATAAAAAACATAAATAAAAAAAAAAAAATTAAATTTAAAAAATGAAAACATAAAATAAAACTAATAAATAAAATAAGTACTAAAATAAAATAAAACTAAATAAATAAAACCTAAAAAATAAACCTAAATAAATAATAAAAATAAACACTAAACTAAAAAAAACTTAAAGAAAAAAATAAATAAAATACATAAACTAAAATAAATAATAAATAAATAAAGCCTAAACCTAAATAAATAAACTAAAAAAAAAAAAAATAAATAAAATAAAACTAAAATAAAACTAAACCTAAACTAAAATAAAATCCTAAAATAAACATAAATAAAACCAAAACCTAAAATAAAAAATAAAATAAATACATCCTAAATAAAATAAAACTAAACCTCAAAATAAAATAAAATAAACTAAACTAAAAATAAACATAAACTACCTAAACCTAAAAATAACTAAAAAAAAAAAATAATTAAACCTAAATAAAATACTAAACAAATAAAATAAAAAATAAAATAAAAAAAAATAAATAAACTAAATAAATAAAAAAATAAAAAATAAACCTAAACTAATTAATTTAAAAAAAAAAACCCTAAACCTACACAAAAAAACCCTAAAACTCTAAACCCTACCTGAACCACTACCACTAAACCAAATAAACCTTCTAAAATCTGACCAACTGAGCCTAAAAATAAAAACTGGTAAATAAAACCTAAACCAAAGCTAAATAGTGGAAACTGAGCCTAACCACAAGCCATAGGCTCTAAGAAAACAAATAAAATACAAACCCTAAACTAAACCCTGAGCCAAAACAAAAAACATAAACATAAACTAAATAAAATCAAAAATAAATAAATAAATAAAATTTAACATAAAACAAAATAATAGTAATAATATAAAAACTAAATAACCTAAAATAAAAATTAACAAATAAAATAAAATAAAATAAAATAAATAAAAATTAAACCAAAATAAAATAAATCTAGAATAAAGACTAAATTAAATAAAAATAAATAAAAAAATAAAATAAACCTATAACAAAATAAAACTAAATAAAACTAAACCTAAAAAAATAAAATAAAACCTAAAATAAATAAAATCCTAAATAAACCTATAAATATAAAAATAAAATAAACTAAACTAAATTAAAATAAATAAAACTAAACTAAATATAAAATAAATAAAATAAACTAAAAACAAAATAAAACCTAAAAAACTAAACTAGAAAAATAAAATAAAACTAAACCTAAAAATAAAAAAATAAAACCTAATCTAAAAATAAAATAAAAATAAAGTCAAAAAAAAATAAAACCACAAACTAAAAAATAAACTAAAAAAAACTAAAGAAAATAAATAAACTAAAATAAAATAACAATAAATAAAAACTAAAATAAATAAATATAAATAAACCTAAAACTTATTTGAAATAAATCATAAACCTAAATCCCACCACTATAAACCAAATCCTGAGATCTAACCATATAACATAAACTTGACCTCCACTGAGCCCTAAACCTACAATATACCTAACCACTGACCTAAAATAAACCACTAACCCTAAACCCTGAGCCACAACTATGGTTTACTAAATCTACTAAATCACTACTGACCATCCTTGCTGAGCCACAACCAACCACTACTCCCTAAACCCACTGAGCCACTCTCAACTCAAAACCACTAAACCTACCAACTACCAAAAACCTAATGAGCTATAAACTAAAATAAATAAACTTAATAAAATAAACTAAACTAACTTACTAAACCTAAATAAAATAAAATAATAATAAAAATACTAAAATAAAAATAAATAAAACTAATACTAAAAAATAAGATAAACTAAAATAAAAGATAAAATATAAAATAAAATAAAATAAAATATAAAATAAAACTAAATAAAAACCTAAACCTAAAGAATAAACCTAAATATAAACCTAAAATAAATATAAAAAAACCTAAATTTTAAACTAAAAAAACTAAACAAAAGAAAATAATAATACAAAATAAAATAAACCTAAACTATAAAATAAACTATAAATAAATGAAATAAACTAAATAAATAAAATACAATAAACTAAAATAATCTAAACCTAATAAAACCTAAAATAAATCAAATAAAAACTTAAAACAAAAAAAAAAAAAATAAAATAAAAAAAACTAAAACCTAAAAAAAATAAAAAAAAAAAACCTAAACTAAAAGAAAATAAAATAAAACTCAACTAAAAAAAATAAAACCTAAACCAAATCTAAACAAAAATAAAAAAACTAAATAAAATAAATTATCCCAAAATAAATATACTAAAATAAAATAATAAAAATAAAAGATAAACTAAAATAAATAAAATAAATAAATAAATAATATGGTTTACTTTTTTAAAAACCATACCTAAAACTAAACCCTCCACTAATAATCTAAACTACTTCTGATCTACCTAAACATGACCAAAAACCACTGACCTCTAATAAACTGATCACAATGGGCCCTAAATTTAAACTATACCTGAGCCAAACTAAATAAACCTAAAAGGCCCAACTCTGACCACTAACTAACCACTGACCTCTAAACTACTGACCTCCCTAAAACAAAAAAACTTAAACCTGACCATCCCTAAACTAAAATAAATACCCTGACCTACCCTAAACCTAAACCCATAAACCTAAACCCAAACCCTATAAATAACTAAATAAATTAAAAATAAACTTAAACACTATAAAAACCTAATAAACCTAAACATAAATCTAAACCTAAGAATGGTAAAACTTGATAACATCAGTCAAATAACGTTTAGATCTAGTGGCGGATCTTGATTATCTAGTGGTGGGGATAGGTGAGTGGATTTGGAGGTCTGGTAGTGTGGTTATGGAGCGGGAAGAGTGATAAGTTCTGGTGGTGGTGGAAAAGAGATGATATGATGGTGGATCAACTGATAGGCTGTAGTTGATGAAACTAAAGAATGGCTATCAATCGATTATGGAATGATTTCTTTACACTAGAGACCCTTCTAGTATCTAGGGTTTTGATTTCTCTATCGTGCTAATTTTTTATCTCTGCTTGTGTTATAGAAAACTTGGTGTCTACTTGGTTGATGAAAAAGAAGAAATGTTGAATATGAATTTATTCTCTAAAATAAAAAAAACTACATGAACTAAACTACTAATAAAATATAAAACCACTACCCACCTAAAAATACCTAAAACTGACTAATTAAACCTACTACTTGACCCTAAACCCACAACCCTAAACTGAAAAACCTGACTGACCTAACCAACCCTATACCACAAACCCAAAACCACAAACTGTGAAACCAAACCACAAATGACTCCTGGGCCAGCCAGGCCTTAAATCCTGGGAAACTGACCTTAAACCACTGACCTGACCCTAGGCCAAAATACTAGCCCAGGCCTGGGCCTGACCAAAACCTAAACCTAAAAAATAAAACTGAAACACTAAAACTAAATAAACCCTAAATAAACTTAATGACCTGAAATAAAATAAAGTAATTAAAACCTAAATAAAATAAATAAAAAGAAAACTAAATGAATTAAATTAAATTAAATTAAATTAAAACATAAACTAAAACCTAAACCTAAATAAAATAAAATAAAAAAATACACCAAAATAAAATAATTAAAATAAATGACTAAAAATAAAAAATAAACCTAAGATAAAAAATATAAATAAAATAAAGAAACTAAATGCAAAATAAAAAAATAAAATAAACCTAAAATAAAATAAATAAAAATAAATAATAAAAAACAAACCTATAAATAAAACCTAAAAACCAATCACTAAATACACTAAAAAAATAAAATAAAATGATCAAAATGAAATAAACCTAGACCTAAACTAAAATTAACTAAACTAAAAAAAATTAAACCTAAACCTAAACCTAAAATAAACTAAACCTAAACCCTAAACAAAATAAAATAAAATAAATTTAAAATAATCCTAAACAAACTAAAAATAAAACCTAAAAAGCTAAAACTAAATCTAAACTAAAATAAAACCTAAAATAAAATAAATAAAAAAAATAAACCAAATAAAATAAAATAATAAATAAAAAATAAAATAAAACTAAAACCTAAACTAAATTGAAACCTAAAAGATAATAAAATAAAAAATAAAAACTAAACTAAATAAAATAAATAAAAAAAACTTAACTAAAAATGAAAAACCTAAAAATAAATAAAAATAAACCTAAAATAAAATAAAATAAACCTAAAATAAAGAAAATAAAATTAAATAAGAACCTAAAAATAAACTAAAAATAAATAAAAAATAAAACTAAACCCTATAAATAAAACCTAAACTAAAATAAAAAATAAAATAAACCACTATAAAATAAATTAAAACCTAAATCTAAACCTAAAATAAAAACCTAAACTAAACCTAGTTAAATAAAATATAATAAACTAAAATAAAACCTAAAACTAAAGAAAAAATACCAAATAAACCTAAAATAAAAACCTAAAAATCCTAAAAAAAATAAAATCTAAACCTAAAAATAAAATAAAAATAAAACTAAATAAAAATAAACTTAAACAAACAACCTCAAAATAATAAGATAAATAAACCTAAAATAAATAAAACTAAATAAAATAAAATATAAACTAAAATAAAATTAGAAATAATAAACTAAAATAAATAAAAATATAAATAAACTAAACTACTTATTTAATAAAAAAAATAAAATAAATAAAATAAAACAAACCCTAAACTACCCAAACCCTAAACACAAACCCTACCCTACTCTAAACTTTAATCTAACACTAAACCATAAAATACAAACTCTAAACCACAAAACCTAAAACCAAACTAAATGAGAACCTAAAAATATAATGATAAAAACCAACATTAAAAAAAACCTAAACCTAAATAAATAAAAATAAAAACTAAAACTAAAAAATAAATAAATAAAACTAAACTAAAATAAAATAAAATAAAAAAATAAAAACCTAAATAAATGAAACTAAACATAAATTAAAAATAAAATAAACCTAAAATTAAATTAAATTAAAACTAAATAAAAGCCTAAACATAAAAATAAACCTAAAAATAAATAAAATAAATATTAAACCATAAACTAAAAAACTAAACCTAAAATACATGAAATAAAATAAACCTATAAAATAAATAAAACCTAAACTAAAAAATAAAACTAAACCAAAACTAAATAAAATAAAATAAACTAAAAATAAATCTAAAATAAATTATAAAATAAAACCTAAAATAAAAAAAAAAACCTAAAATAAAACAAACCTAAACCCACAAAATCTAAAACCTAAACTAAACTAGAAATTAGACCTAAAATAAAATAAATTAATAAAACTTAAACCAAAATAAAATAAAACTTAAAAAACCAAAACTAAACTAAACTAAAAATAAATAAAAATAAAATAAATACTAAAATAAATAAAATAAAATAAATAAAACCTAAACTAAACTTAAAAAAAATAAAACCTAAATAAAATAAAAATAAACCTAAAAAATAAAATAAACATAAAATAAAATAAATAAAATAATTAAATAAAATCCTAAACCTACAAAATAAACTAAAATAAATAAATAATAAAACCTAAACCCTAAACTAAAAAAACTTAAAATAAAATAAAACCTAAATCTAAACTAAAATAAAATAAAATAAACATATAAACCTAAACCTAAAACTAAATAAAAATAAAATAAACTAAATAAAAACAAACTAAAATAATAAAATAAACCAAAAAATAATAATCCTAAACCTAAAAATAAAATAAAACATAAACTTAAAATAAAAATAAACTTAAAACTAAACTAAAATAAACCTAAACCTAAAAATTAACAAAATAAAACATAAACTAAAATAAATAAACTTGAATAAATAAATGATCTTAATAAAAAATAAAAAAAACCTAAAATAAATAAAATAAATAATAAATAAAATAAACTAAATAAATACTACTTACTTGGTTTACTTAATTTTTGTTTTTTAAAAAAACTCTAAACTAAACCTAAATCCTAAACCACTAAAGTGACCCCATAAATCACACTGACCCTAAAATACTATACCACAAAAACCTTAAACCATAAACTCTACACCTAAACTAACACTAAACCCTAAACCTTAAAGCATAAACCCTAATCACTAAACCTACAAACCCAAACCTAAACTAACCTAAATAAACCTAACCCCAAACCAAAAACTAAACTAAACCTTGGATATAAATTAAAAAATAAACCTAAACAATAAACTAAACCTAAACCTAAATCCAATGAATGGGCCTGAGAGAACATCATAGTCAATAAGACTTCGAGATCTAGATTGGAGGTAAAGCGGAGATGGTGTTATCGCGGTGGTGGGGGGGATGCAGGAGGTCTTGGTGGATATGGAGGTGGTGATGCGAGTGGTTATAGAGGCGGAGGACCACGGAGGTTAGAAGCGTGGTGGTGGCGAAGGGAGAATGGGGATATGGGTGGATCTTGCTACTCGAGGTCGGTGGTTACAGAACTAAAAAAAATGGAAGAGCGTCTATCTGAGTCTATGGAATAGTCTTTATAGTAGAGACGGCTCTAATTATCTAGGGTTTATGATTTGCTCTATGCTTGCTCATTTTTTATCTATGTCTTCTCTTGTGTCTTAGAAAACTTGGTATGTTAATTAGTTGTTGAAATAAAAAAAGAAGAAATGTTGAATATAAATTTGTTCTCTGTTAAAAAAAAAACAAAACACCTAAACAAACTGAACCCCAAACCTAAAACAAACCCTCAATTAAACCCTAAACCTAAACACAAACCTAACCTAAACCTTAAACCTAAACCTAAACCACAAAAACAAACCTAAACCAAATCTAAACCACAACCTAAATCCTAAAACCTAAACCTAAACCTAAAACCCTAAACACTAAACCCCAAACCTAAACCCTAAACTCTAAACCTGACTAACCACTAAAACTTTGAAAAGCTAGAAGCTTAAACTTTAACTAAATAAAATTTAAAATAAAATAAATAAAAGACCTAAAATTTAAATAAATGAAATAAAACCTAAACTAATCCTAAACCAAAAAGAAAAAATAAAATAAACTAAGATAAAATAAAATAAATAAAACTAAACTAAAAACCTATAAAATAAAATATACTAGATAAAATAAGATAAAATAAAACTAATCTATATAAACATAAAAAAATAAAATAAGACTAAAGATAAATAAAATAAACAAATAAAATAAAATAAACTAAAATAAATAAACTAAATAAACTAAACCACTGGTTTTGATTAAAATAAATAATAAAATAAAAAAAACTACTAGGCCACAAACTAAACCCTAAACCCTGACCCTAAACCTAAACCCAGCTTAAACCTGAGCCCTACCCTAAACCGTTGTGACACTGAGCCAACCCTAGGCCACGGACCCTGAGCCTAAACCCTGATCCCAGGCCCTGACTAAAAGCTAAACCTCTAAACCTGACCCTAAACCACAGCCTAAAACCTAAAACCCTAGGCCATAAAATAAACTAAAACCTAAAAAAGCTAAAACACGACTAAACTAAATACCTAATCTAAAATAAATAAAACTAAACCTAAATAAAATGGGATCAAAATAAAATAAGGTTAAACTAAAACTTAAACCACACAAAAAAAAATGAAAATAAAATAAGAAAAACTAAACTACAAAATAAAAAAATAAACCTAAGAATATAAAAATATAAAAAATAAAATAAATGTAAAATAAAAAATAAAATAAAATAAAATAAAATAAAATAAATAAAATCAAAACCTAAAAAAAATAAACTTAAAATAAAACCTAAAAAATAAAATAATAAAACCTAAACTAAAATAAACACAGACTACTAAAATAAATAAACTAAAATAAATAAAACCTAAACCTAAACTTAAAATAAATAAAACCTAAACCTAAATCTAAACTATATAAAGTAAAATAAACTAAAAATACAACTAAACCTAAATTAAAATATAAAACCTAAAATAATCCTAAAATAAAACCTAAAACCTAAACTAAAATAAAATAAAAAACCAAAACCAAAACCTAATAATCTAAAATAAACTCAACTAAAAAAACTAAACTAAAAATAAACTAAAATAAAACCTAAAGTAAATAAAACTAAATAAAAATAAAAATAATCCTAAATAAATAAAATAAAATAAATAAAATAAATAAAAAATAATCTAAATAAAATGAACCTGGAGGTTTAATTAATTTTCTTTAAAAAAACCTAAACCTACTACCTACACAACCCTCCCTAATACATCCACACCTAACCCCACACTCCCTAAACCCTAAACCCTAAACCCTCCCTACCCTCCTAAACCCTAAACCTAAACCTAAACCACTAAACCTTAAACCCAAACACTAAACCCCTAACACTAACCACATTAACCTAAAGTGACTAAATTAATTAAAAATAAACCTAAACCCTAAAACCTAATAAACCCTAGAATGGGTAAAATCTTGATAGCGGGGAACATTACTCAAGGGCTTAATAGATCTAGTAGTGGGACAGAAGGCGCGGTGGTTATCATGGTGGTGGTGTATCAGGAGGTGCTGGATGTGAGGTGGTGGTGGTCAAAGTAGTGGTGGTTATGGGCGGGGAGGAGAGCGAAGGTTACAGGCATGGTGGAAGTTAGAATCAGGATATGATGGTGGATCCTACTCGAGAGGTCAAGGTGGTTGATAGAACTAAGCGAAGAATGGTAGATCCGATGGAACTATGTCTTTAGTTTAGCTCTATGCGTGCTCATTTTTAATTTATGTCATCACTTGTGTCTTAGAAAACTTAATGTGTTACTTGGTTGATGAAATCAAAATGAAGAAGAAATGAATTTATTTTCTCTATTAAAATAAAAAAACCCAAACCTAAAACCCTAAACTAAAACTGAACCTAAACCTAAAACCTAAACCTAATTTCTAAACCACAAAACCTAAACCTAAATCCTAAACCTAAACCAAACCCTAAACCCAAACCCAAAACCCTAAACCTAAACTTAAGCCATAAAAAACCCTAAACTCTAAAACACAACCCAAAACTTAAACCCCAAACCTTAAACCCTAACCCCAAACACTAAATACTAAACCCTAAAAGCTAAATATAAACTAAAATTAAATGAAACTAAAAATAAATAAATAAAAAAAAAAATAAAATAAAATAAACACTTAAACTAACCTAAACCTAAACCTAAAAAAAAACTAAACTAAAATAAAATAAAATAAAATTAAATTAAAAATAAAGCTAAACTAAAATACTAAAATAAAACCTAACTAGATAAATAAACCTAAAATAATAAACTAAAATAAATAAAATAAAAAATAAACTTAAATAAAAAGAAAAAATAAAATAAACTAAATTAAATAAAAAATAAACTAAATAAACTTAAACTTATCTCTTTACTTAATTTATTTTTTGAAATAAAACCCAAAACCCTAAACTTTAAACCCTAAACTTTAAATCCTAAACCATAAACAAACTAAAAAAACTATCTACCTGAGCCTGTAACCACTTCCAACCTGGGCTTAATACCAGGCCACAGAAAACCACTGAGCCCTAAATCCTAAACCCTGGGCCTGGGCCCTGACCCCACTGACCCTCTAACCCCTAAACCACTCCTACTAACCCACTGACCCTGACTGACCTGGGCCCTGGGCCCTCACAGGCCCTGACTAACCCTAAGGTTCTGGTAACCCACTACTGAGCCACTATAGCTCAAGACCACAGACCATACCATGGGCCTGGGCCCAACTACCACAGTCCTAAGGAACTTGAGCTAGGCTAAATAAGACCTAAAAAATAAGTAAGATACCTAATAAGATAAGATAAAAACTAAACCTAAACTAAACTAAACTGATAAAATAAAATAAATAAAATAAACTAATAAATTTATAAAAAATAAATAAAACCTAAACTAAACTAAAATATATAATAAACCTAAAAAAAAAACTAAATACATAAAATAAAATAAAATATAAAATCAAATAAAATAAAACTAAATAAAAAATAAACCTAAAATAAACCTAAAAATAAAATATAATAAAAACTAAACCCTTAACTAATAACCAACTTAAAATAATAATAAATAAAATAAAATAAATAAACTTGTAAACTAAAATAAAGTAAACTAAATAAAAAACCTAAAATAAAATACCTAAATAAATAAAATAAAATAAATTAAAAATAAAACTAAACCTTAACTAATAAATACCCAAACCTAAAAAAAATAAAATAAAATGTAAACCTAAACTTAAAATAAAATAAAACCAACTAAAAATAAAATAAAACAAAACTCAACTAAAAATACTAAACGAAAATTAAACTAAAATAAAATAAACCTAAAATAAATAAACTAAATTAAATAAAAAATAATAATAAACCTAAATAAAATAAAAGTAAAATAAACTCAAAATAAAAAAATAAACTAAATAAAACCTAAACTACCCTTTACTTAATTTTTTTTAAAACCCTAAACCCTAAACCATAAACCCTAAACTCACAAAACCTAAAATCCAAACTCTAAACCTAAATCCTAAAACCCAGATCTTAAACCCTAAAACACTAAAACCAAACCCCTAAACCTAAACCTAAAACCCCCTCTAAACACCAAACTAACCCAAGCTAACCTAAACCCTAAAGTAAACCTAAACCCAAGAATGGCCAAAACCTTGACTACATGAACATCACCATCAACTAAGCTCAGTCTAGATCTAGCAATGGAGGTGAATGCGGAGGCAACGATTATCATAGTGGTAGTGGGGGATCTGAAGGTGTTGGTGGATATGGAGATGGTGGTCAGAGCAGTGGTGGCTATGGAGGTGGGTGGAGTGATGAAGCTTACAGCCGTGGTGGTGGAGGGAGACATTGAGGAAATGATAGTGGATCCTCCTACTTGAGAGGCAAAGGTCATTCTAATGGGAACTAGAGAAACTAAGGAATGATAGATCTAATATGTTGCTTATGGAACTATGTCTTTGTAGTAGAGATAGTTCAACTTATCTAGGGTTTTTAATTTGCTCTATGGGTGATCATTTTTTATCTATGTCGTTGCTTGTGTCTTAGAAAACATGAGATGCTACTTGGTTGATTAAATCAAAAAGAAGAAATGTTGAATTTTAATTTATTCTCTATTAAAAAATAAACCAAACCCAATTAAAACTTAAACCCTAAACCCAAGGTACCTTAAACCCTAAGCACTAAACCCTAAACCCTAAAAACTAAACCTAAAACCCAAAACCCTAAACCCTAAACCATAAACCATAAACCCTAAACCCTAAACCTTAAACCCTAAAACCTAAAACCCTAAACCCCTAAACCACCAACCCCACAAACCTGACCTGTAAACCCTAAACACCCACCCCAAACCTAAACCCCATAACTAACTAAACTTTAAACCCTAAGCTAACCCTAAACCACCCAAAACCTAAACCCTAAACCTTGAATAAAGATGTCAGGGTACAGAATGACCTATTCTAACATGGTTATGGTAGCTAAAATGTCTTCGAGAGACTTTCTCTTGACTAGTAGAGATTTGAATACCATAAACTCTAACCCTAAATCATATTATAATACCATATATTATAGAATAATGTTGCATCATATATTTGAGCATGAACTAATGTGTTTTTGGATGTTGTAAGATGTTTTGAAATGTTCTAGTATATTATGGTATTATGCCCTATAGTATATATTAATTTAAATCATAAAAATTTTGATTTAATACATTAGATGATGAAACTTGTTAAATTTGAAGTGGGAATTAGGCTATACCAAAGGTGTGCTATGCCACTTGTAGTCTAAAAGTAAGATTTTATATTCAAAAAAATATTATATGTTGTAGCATAGTATAACATCATATATCATAATATATTGTTCTACATAATTTAAATTCTTTTAGTATTTTATAATCATGCAATCGAGCCTACACTAGCATTATTTATAAAAATGTTGATTTATACTTTAAAATGGTGGAATTTGGCCAAATTCATAATAAGTAGAGCATGACATCATAATATATTATTTCAATTTAAAATATGTAAGTGATACAACTAAAACATAGAGTTTTTTTATTGTTTAGACTAATTTTATGATTTTTAATCCTAAGAATTCCCTTGTGATGTCATATGCAATATAATATATTATAATATACGATGCCAAAACATTGTATATCATCATGCATTACAGCATACTATTGTCTATTACTACTTGTTGTTTAACAAATTTTAGTTTATTATAATATGATGTAGTAGAGTTTGTATTGGTATAATTCATAAAAATACTAATTTATAGGCTGAGATGATGGGATTTGGCCAAATTTAATATAAGCTTTAGGGAATATTATTGGGGGTGTACTATGGTGTGTTATTTAATCAAAAGAATGGAATTTTGCATCCAAAATAAATGTTCATTTTGAACCAAATTTTATAATTTTTTGCTTAAAGTTATTCATTTTAAGGTGTAATGTAAGATAATATATTATATGAAAGCATATTAAAATATAATGTACATAACAATATAAGTTCACATAAATATATGAATGTGGTGGTGTGTTACTAAATGTACATTTTAGTATGTTTTACTTTATTATAATACATTGGGTCAAAACTCATAAAAATGTTAATTTGAAGGTTGAGATGGAAGAATTTGGCCAAATTCACACACCAAGAAGCAACACCAAAATTATGCTATTTTGGGCAATTTATAATAGAAAATAAATAATTTTACATCCAAAATGAACATTATTCATATTTTGATAATATTTTGTTATTTGTTCCTTTTAAGTGATTTTAATGAGGTGTAATGTTAGACAATATATTATATTATAGAAAATTATAATATAACATCATATATTATAATATAATATAGTGTGTTAATTCACACAATAATATGTTTAACATGATATTGTATAGTTAGTTTGAGCTTGCACCATCACAAATCATAAAATGTTGATTACAATGTTAAGATAATGTAATATGAATGAATACATTGTTAGTCTTTTGGTTGAAGTATTAAAGGTGTGCATAAGAGAAGAAATAATATTTGATGAGAATTCCATGTTAAGGAAATGGAGGGAGATCCGCTAGGGGATCACACATGCATTGGACATGACATATGAGGGTCTATGTGAGGCATAGAAGAAGAAAATCTGCTAGATAAGGTTTGAATTTGATTTGATTATATGATTTGTAGAAAGAAGATTTGGGGATAAGAATCTATAATTAACCATGAGTTAAGATCAATTGACTTTAATTAGTTTTGTTTTAATTAATGTGGAGGCATCACTAGAGATATGGGCTTGAATCGAGGATGGGTATATGAACCTTCCACTAGGGATGAAGGTTGAGGGATTGAGATTTGAGTTTGATTTTTATAGATTTGTTTGGGGATGTTGAATAAGAGTTTGGTTGGATTTCTTTGATTTAGACTCTTGGGGAGTTGGTTTAATTTGGCTCCACTAGGGAGGTTTGTTTTGAATTTGATTTGTTGACTTATCTATATATATGATTTGGGGCTCCACTAGGGAGAAGGGTGTGATTTAACTCCACTGAGGAAAATTAAATTGGGTTTAATTTAATCTGAGTTAATGTATGGACCCTATCAGTGTGTGATGGACCACTAAGAAGGGGCTATATCAGCCTTGACCTACCTCAGGTTTACAAATCCAAAGGGATAGTCTACCTATGGTAGAGCTAGCCAACCTAAGGGTTCCTTTGCAATGCTTGTGCTAGGAAGAAGGCATAGCAGACTTACATCTTCCAAAGTGAGGAACAACCACTGGGCTGACCTGTTGGATGCACAACAAATAAACTCGACCTAGACTACGAGTGAATGCCATTGGGGACTTATGTCAACTCAAAAGTAGTGATTAATTTTATCTTAATTTCATGTGATTTGATATGGTTTGTTTGGTTTAGTTTGATTTTGAATTGAGGCATATCTAGGGATGTGAGCGATCAAATTTGATAGATTTAATTTATGGACCATGTTGATGGACCCACTGAAGAGGCTATATCGGACTTGTCCTATCTCATTTATAAATCCAAAGGGATAGTCTACTGTTGTGGGTAGAGCTAACCAACAGGGGTTGCCTTCAATGTGCAATGGCTGTGCTAAGAAGAAGGCGTAGCAGACTTACATCTTCTAAAGTAGGAACAACCCGGGGTGACCTATTGGTAGCACAAATAAATAGAACCCGACTTAGTGACTAAAGTGAATGTCAGGACTTATATCAACTCAAGAGTAATCAAGCAATTCCTATAGGAGTTTTCACACTGCCCTAAAGATAGGATGTCTTCTTGGGAAAAAGGTACCACTAGGGTGTCCTCCTAATCCATAAGTGAATATATATTTTTTTATATGCATGGACCCTTGGTGTGTGAGGGACCACACTAAGAAGGGCTATGTCCTTGAATATCTCATTTAGACTGGGAGAATTTGCACATCCTCAAGATGGATTCTCAACCAAAGGGTTACTAGGAAAGGGGAATCCCAATCTAATAGTAACCCGTAGTGTCTAAATGGGGTCGCAAGATGTGATCCAAATATAGTGCAGAGGGGAGGTTGCTATTATTAGCCTGAAAAAAAGCCTATAAGTGTATGATGGCCAACTCAAGGAGAAAGAAAGCATGCACTTAGATCCATGAGTGGTGTATCCTAAGATGCGAGAACCAACCAACCTAAGGTGTACCCATCGCATGAGTGGTGTATCCATCAAAGATAGTGAGAACCAACCAACCTAAGGTGCCCGGTGCAATGATCAATCTGGAAAGAAAGCAGCTTACAACTTTCCAAGCAAAACTCATCGGATAGTCTCATCGATGATGCTATCTGACCTAGAGTGACTATTAAGCTGGGAGCCCCAGGAAGGATTTGACCCAAACTTGAAGCAATCAAGAGTGAAGGAGCTAGGGACTTATCCTAAACATAAAATATACTCAACCCAGCCAAGGAATGAAGGCTAATCCAAGAAGAAAGCATAGTAGACTCACATCTTCTTAAATAAAAGCCAACATGAGGTAGCTTACCCATGCAGTAAGGCCTACCAAACTAACAAGGTGCTCATCAATGTGCAATGGCCAAGTAAGGAAGGAAACCATAGCAGACTTACATCTTCTAAAATAAGAATACCATTGGGGGTGACACAAGTGGTAGCATTAGCCCCACCTAGAGCTATTGAGTGAGTGTTGGGGGCATTATCTCAACTTAGAGTAGCCCGAGATAAAAGATATGTGTTTATTTTATATGTTTGTGTGTAGTTTGTATTTATTTTGTGATGAAGGAAGGATGGACATGCTGTTCATTACACCTACCCAAACACATCATGGCGTTTCAAACAAGAATACTTTCAACATGGAAGAGATTGAATTGAAATGGAATTTTCATTGATGATAATTATTTTCAAACATGATTTATAATATTTTAAGTAGATCCATTGATTGCAAGCATTAGGTGTTCTCCCTTATAATTAATAAGCTAATAAGATCCTCTTTGGTAAGCCTTCTCTATGGAAAAAAGGTCTTCCTACGTGGGCAACAATCAGTCTCCTTGGAACTAAAATAAGCTCTCCTACATGAAAATATCTAAAATGGACCAACTTGTTGTAAACTTGAATCATTTTAGCTTTGTACAACTCAAGGTTTTGACATGCCTGCATGCATCTCTCATCCAAACCTTTGATCTCTTCTAACCATAACTTAGCATTATGCTTTATTATGATCTTGCTACCCACAACTATCCTTAGTGATGGTAGTTGGACTTCTAATGGTAGAATGGCCACATACACTAAGGAGAAAGGAGTAGAGTTGGAGTTCTATATGTGCAGGCCCACAGGCTTCAACTAACTCACTATCACTTGTTATTGTCGAGTGTCTTCTTTAGTATTTGGATGAGAGTTTTGAAGGCTTCTCGCTAAGTTTCCCTCGGTAGTTGATGGTAGAATATCTTCAATCTATGTTGTGTCTCGGTAAAGTTGTTAATCTGCTCTTGAATGCGCATCATTATCGATATAATTCATCAAAAGGCACTCCAAACCTATATATGATATGGTTCCTAAAAAAATTGGAGCACATCGAGCTATGACCTCTATGGAATCACCTTCACCCATTTGGAAAAGTAAGCAATAAATAAGATGAAGATGACCCTTGGAAGAAGGAGGATCAATCGACCCACTATGTTGGTACCCCAACACTCGAATGGCCATGAGGCCAATGTTGGATGTAGAATGTTGGGTGGGTGTAGACCATAATGTGTATTTGACATTGGTGGCATCACCTAGCCATATCCATGCAATCTTTGATCATCGATGGCGTAGTATCCTAGTCTCTTGATCTTGGCTTTCATCTTTGGACCAATTGGCTCCACATAATCGAGTGTACGATTATGATCTTATGGGCTTCCTTGTATAAATAATGTAACCACATATGATCAAAGACCATCGATATAAGACACCATCAAGAGCATATAGGAAAGTTCCTACTTCATATGATGGGAGACTTCTCTTGAGGTAGTTTGCTTTATTTAGGTAATCCATGAATTTGCCTCCAATCTAACTCATCCTTCTTGGCAATGGAAACCTCCCTTCAAGAGAGTACTTTTGATGAGTTCAATATCAATAAGGGATAAGACTTGTCTATTTTGGACCTTTATTGATATGGACTCATCCTTCAACATGCCAACTCTTGCAAGCTTGGCTAAAGCATACGCTACATATCTCTCTCCCAGGAATCTTATAAATGGTAACCTCTAGATTTGGGCCAACAACTCCATTGTACTTTTGGTAGTGATGGAGCTTGGGCTTTATAACCTTATAGACCCAGTGATTTGGTTGATAACTACCTAAGAATCCCAAGATGTTGATGTTCGGATGCTTAGAGTAATGGCTAACTGATCGGCAATCGAGCCTCATATTTGCTTCATTGTTGGTGCAAGGATTGAGAGTGATATAAGAATCTCATCACATCATGGTCCGAGTTAAGAGAACTATTCCTACCCCTTCCTTTCTTGAATAGTAGATTGGTTCTTCTCTCTTTGAGAGGAAGTCAAACCATCAAAGTACATCTCCAATGGTGAATGCTAGTATCCCCTAAGTTCATGATTTGTTCATCGGAGATCATCACTAGCAAGAAGTGGGTGTGCTTCTAAGAAATCCACTAGCTCTTGTCCTTTCACCACATGAGGGTGAAGGTAATGTCAAACTATGAGAGGATCATGGATCATCATGCCAATCATCCTGATAGCATCGATGTAATGAGATGTAGTGGATTGATCCTAGAGATTAAGTTCACCTAATGAGGAAGCATGTAGTGTTGTATCTTTGGGATGCAAAGATTAAAGCTAGCAATGCTTCTCAATGGGTGGATAATTAAAGGGATTAGATGATGCTAAGGTACTAGAGTGTGTTTTCCATCTCTTCTTCATGCTTTGGGCCAACAAAGCACCAAGGAGTCATCTAACACAACAATGTAAAGTAAGAGCTTGAATAAGGGCTACGAACGGCATTAGTAATGCTTGATGTCTTGAAGGCATGCTCACACTTGTCATCCCACTTGAACTTGGCATCCTTTTGACAAGTGTCGAGAATGGATGACATTTTTGATAGGTTGATATAAACAGATATGCCAAACCCTTGGAATGATCCGAGTTGAGTTAAACTTTTAGGGGTGGCATTTCTAATATCATTGATCTTCTCGATCGATTTGATTCCGGTGTCGACAACAAACCCAAGGAATTTCCGATGCTACTCAATGCACACTTCAGGGGTTAATTTTGAGGTTAAATTATCTTAATTATTTGAAAACTACTCTCAAGTCAAAGAGATGGTCTCTTTTCTCTACTTTTGATGATCAGACATAGCCTGATGATGAATGAGTTCATCAAGATTCAAGTCATAGGTATGAAAATCATTTTAAGGGTGAAAGGCATGACCTTATAATAATTGATCGGGTTCTAAAGTAGTGTTTCTTTCATCTTCAGCCATCTTTATTTGGTTATATTGATGAGCCATCCATGAAAGAGAAGAGCATGAGATGAGGCAATGTCCACCATCAACTCGGATTGGTAGTGGAAATTCATCTTTTGGACATGCCTTATTTAAATCAAAATTGATGCATATGTGAATTTGGCCATTCTTTTCTTAATGGGATGATGCTATGGTAGGTATTTTTCTTCCCAAATGAAGCCAAAGATCGATCAATTTCTTGACTTAAAATGACCTATTATTCTGTTTAATCGCATGTGTCCGGAGCTTGCTTGATAGGTTAGTAGCTATTACTAGTTTATGGATACTATGTCGTGAGCCAATCTATCTCTTCATAACTCCATGCAAAGTCCTTAAACTCAATCAATAGCCTAACTAAGTCATTATTTTCAATTTCATTCAATAAAATGATATGTATGCGGATCTTCTTCAATTTAATAAGTTGATTTTGAGCTCATCGATGGTTGACTTGATCTCTCTTCAACTCTAGCATGCATCTTTGACTTTAAAATCATCTAGATCATCCAAGTTTCTAAGTACAGCTCCTCATATGAGTTAATGTGATTTGAGAAGAACCTATCAATTCTAAATGATGATGACTAAGCAAGAATCATCATCATCGATTGGACCCACTGCATCAATCCTAGACCTTCTTGATTGAGGCTTTGCATTTTTGTTCTTACATATTCTTTCAAGTAGTATGAACAATGCTTTGACCAAGTATGTTGGATTAACCCCTTTGCTAAATTATGAACACAAGGCAAGTACCAATCAAAGGTAATTCTATTACTTTTATATGAATCATCCTTAAGTTCTACATCAACTTCTTGACTTGAGGATGATGCGCCGAAAGAACCTCGAAGTCTTCACACCTGGATGACTTAGGGCTTCCTTAACTACCAAACCCTCATTTTTTTTTGAGAGGAAAGTGGGTTAGAGCTAAGGTTCCCAACTGATGCCTAACTGTTTCACATATAGACTTGGATACACTTATGCTTTGTTTTGAGCCCATCTTCATCACTATCCGCTCAAGTGTCACCTCCAAGGAATCTACTGGAAGAGTTGGCTGGTATGCTAACCATATAAGACTCATCATGAACTAGATTCTAAGTCTTTATGGATAGTGTAAATAAAGGGACATATCTTTTATTGGGTGTCCAATAAAGAGGTTTTCCACCCCTCAGACTGCCTCTAAATTGGCCTCTTCCTCTGCCTGGTGGAGGTCAGGTCATCCAACCCATATGTTCGAATGGAGTAATGAACTATGGGTGGAATCTAATGTTAAGCTCCACTTCCTCCTCCAAGTTTATTTCCACTCCTTTTATTTTCTTTTTCATTTTTTCTTTTCTTTTCTTTTTCATTTTCTCTTTCTTTTCTTTTCTTTTCTTTTCTTTTTCTTTTATTTCTAAACTTTGGCCAAGTTGTGAGAGAATAGACTTGATTTTGAGGGAGGTAGTACATCCTCATATATGTCAACCTGAATCAGTAAATTGCTTGAGATCTCTTTGACACAAGAGATGATCCCACCTCTCAAACTTCATACATTGATGTAGAGAGGATGTAACTCTGTTGTTCTCATGTATCCATATTCTCCCAAGCAAAGCATTGAAAGATGTATCTGAGTCTATAATGTGAAACTTGGTTTGTCTTCCAATCATCTATCACCACTATGGAGCCTAAGGCTTGTTGACCTCACTTTTGGAGTGCGAATTCAATCTTCCCATCTTAAACTTAGAAGTCTTCTAGACATTAAGACTTCCCTAGTCATAAGACACTTCTAACAATTAGGTAAACACTTAACCTAAGCCTAAAGACTTATAAGGGTTAACCATAGGATTATGCCTTTTAGGATAATCCACCTACCCTACAACCCAAATCCAATCCATGTTCACCTTCTCAAACCAAACCTCAAGTTCAATCCAAACAACAAATTCAAATTCAAATCCAAACCCAAATTCCAAAACCAACTGAAAGCTCATGATCAAATCCAAACATGAAACCCTTCCTAAGCCATATGACCTATCCCATGGACTTAGCCAAATCTTAATCCAAATCAATCCAAAATCAATTGATTTTATCATAATCAATTTATATCTTCAATCATCTTCTTAAATATAAATCAAATCTACATTTAAATGATCAAAACTAAATCAAATTAAATTAATGCCCTTCCTAAGCCATGATCTATCCATGGACTTAACTAGCCTTAATCCAAATCCAAACTCAATTGATTTTTCACAAATAATCATCATATTTTAATCATCTTTACAAATTTAAATGAAATATACATTTAAATCATCAAAACTAAATCAAACCAAATCAAAATCCAAACCTAAGCCACATGACCCAACTCCATGGACTTAGCCAAATTCCTTCATTCCAAAACCCAAATTCAATTGATTTTCTCATGAATCAATCATACCTTCAATAATATTCATAAATATAAATAAAATCTACAATCATCAAGCCAAACCAAAATCAACCCAAGTCAAACCCAACTTAACCCTTTTGACTTGAAATGTTCAAATGAACCAAAACCAATTTGAACCCAATCCAATTGCAATTGAATTTATATAGCAATCCCAAATCCAAATATAAACTTAACAAAATCAAACTCAACCCAAAATCAAGACAACTAAACCCAATTGGTCCACTTGACCCAAAGTGGCCAATTTGACCTATTTGAGCCAAGTTCTAATCCTACCCAAATTGGATTGAACCAAGCCCATCAAAACCTCTCATCATGATTATTGATCACCCTTGGTTGATCAATTATCATAAATTGGGTCAAACTAAGTCAACTTGGTATGTTGACCAAGCCAACCCCTTAACCCATATGTACCCAAACTAGCCAAATTGTAACCTAAGCCAAATCCCTTGAAACCAATGATTCATACTAAATAAAAATCAATTTTTGAATATGACTTGATTTGTAATTGAGTCAAACCAAACCCAATTGGCACTCTTGACCCAATTGACCCAAATTGAGCTAAAATACCAAATTAGGTCAAATAAAAATATAAACAAAATTGATTGCAACCAATGGCTTAAGTTCATTCCAAATTGATTGTTAAACTTGACCAAAGCTATGATTGGACCCAATTGAACCCAATTGATCTACTTAGCCCAATTTGACCTAAAGGTTCAAGTTGGCCTAAATCAAAACCAAATTCAAATTAATTGAAACCAAAGCCTACAATCATCTAAATTGGTTAACTAAACCCAAACCAACACCAACCCAAGCAAATTTGTCCAATTTGGTCAAATTGGTAAACTTATCCCTTTTGACCCAAATGAATTCAAATGAGAAAAATCAAATCTAAGCCAAACTAAACCAAACTAATTGAGCAAAAACATCCCAAATGATCATGTGAACTTGACCTAGCCCTTGATTTGACCCAATTTGACCAATTGGTCAACTTGACCCAACCTAACCCAATTTGACCTAAATGAGTCAAATTGAGCCGAACCTAACCAAATTAACTTCAATTGACTTGAAATTTTGCTAACCCACTTTTGGCTCATATATCAAATCTCCCAAATCAAATCCAATGCCAAATGATCATTCTACCCTTGGGTCAAGGGCATCACATTAGACAAATCACCCATGTAAGTGGCCATTTCCATTCTTCTTCCCGTAATCTCAATGTCCACCTAGGCACCTAGGACACTCAACCTCGACCAAGGGGTTGGCCATGATCCATAAGAGGTGAAATCACCTCACCCTCCCCATTGGAACATTTGAAACCCATAGGACTCCCATGATTCCTCCTTGGTAGCCACCTCCACACCTTCAACCAACCAAGAGCCAACTCACCTCCACACACCACCACTCGAGATGGCCAGATGGCCACTAGAAGCCAAACTCAATCCCACCATCTGATCAAGATGAAGGAGGGTATACACCCCCTCATTTCCACTCAAACACACAAAAATCATTCCTTAGAGTCCTAGCTACCCAAGATGAGCCACTAGAGCCATTCCTTAAGCTCCCAAGCTTGTTCCTTGATCAAAAATGTCATGTCCATCTTGAAATAGACACCATTTTTTACCTAACCTCCTATTTCTATATCAAACTCAAATTAACTTTGTACAAACCTTCCATAGGCTTCGTCGAGCAAGAATGAATCATCTCCCAAGCTTCTCGAGCACTAGAGGTGGGACTTCGATCAAAGATGAGCTCCAAATCATCAGTTCATGGCCTTCTGAGAGAACATCGAGGAATTGATCCAATAGCTACTCAACAAGGCTTCATCTCTAGTAGATGAAGCTTCCTAAATATTTCAAGCCACGCCTTAAGGAGGTACGCCAAAAACTATTCTTAACCAAAATGGGTTGGATATTTTTGAAGAAAACTTGCATCTCATGTGATCTTGACCATTGGATCCCCTCCGATAGATGTTGTGAAGGTGTGGGATCATTTTGAGAATTGATAGCTCGAAAAGCTCGATCAAGTAAACAATGGCGACTCTTCATTCTCCTCACTTGCATGAGATCGCACCATCCGCTCCACTTGATCAGAATGGATGGTCATGATTAGAACCACTAGATCGATCTGATTTAATCCTATTAAGCTGTTGGATTAATCGTAGCCATTTGATCTTAGATTAGATGGCGGAAGAGAAAGCTCGTCTGTCACCACCATATAGGCGCTAAGTCGGATACATTTTAAGCAGCCAATCCTACGCCACATGGAAAGTGTGCATCCGCCAATAGGATTAGGCTTTAATTAGGCTTAATTAATTATTTTTAATGGTTAAAACTTCTAAAATCCATGAAAAATCATAAAGAAATAAAGAAATAAAAAAATGCAAATAAATACTTATTTTAAATGTATTTTAGAGGAGAATTAATTAAAAATGATCATAACTAATTTTAAAAAGTAATTAAGGTTTAATTACAAAATTAATTATCTTAATGACTTTTTAATTACTTAAGTAATTAATCCTAAATTTTGTGGTTAATAGGATGACGCCTCCCAAGATTTTCTTGGGATTTATTGCTCACTTAATTAAAAAAATTGACTAATTAAACCTTAACTACTCTTTTAAGTTAGTTAATGATTAATTAATCTCATGAATAGTAACAAATTACTTAATTAAGTTTATTAATCATTGTTCAACAGTAAGTGAACTAAGGAATACGATTGGGACCCCTTTCCCTCAGTTCATTTCACCCTTTTTTTAAAATGAAATTAATTAAGATTTAACTAATTAATTAAATCACTTAATCAAATTGAAATCATAATCACATCAGACCTTAATTAATTAAATCTTGGGGTAGATCTTTAGATGTTTAATAACCTAAAAGAGTTTAATAAAATAATGGTTAGTCCACATGTGTCAGAAAACCATAAGAGTAATTAATTAAGTCCCTTAATCTAATTAATTATTAATCATTAACCAATTGCATTAGGCCCCTTTTATCTGCTAGGATCATTCCAAGTTCAGTTTCCATGCATGTCATGTTGTCTCATAATTATTTAGTTAATTACTTTAAGGTGACATTAGTAAGAGTAATTAATTCATCTAATTAAGGGTTCAACTTCATTAACCCACAAAATCAACTTAATTATATTTCCTTAAATTAAATCAAATCACTAATGTGGGAATGGGTTTAAAAGAGTAAGTGATGATTTCTCTTCTCCTCTTTAAATAAAATTAAATCCAAAACTTAATTAATTAAGAATCTTTAGTTTGCTTTAAATAATCTTATTTGATTTATTGTCATTAAGAACTAATTTGGTTGAATGATCACATGCTTATATTTTATTGTCCTTTTTCCAATCATGTTAAATTTGGTATGTCATTTGAATTCAGGCATCCATCTTTTCAAAATCAAGTAAAATAAAATGGATTACCTTTATTTAAGCTTGCATGTGTTGATTTAATTTAATATATGTATTATCACTATTAAATCTAAATGTATTTTTCAAAAGCTTATAAATGAATAATAATATGTTTTATGATGCTAGCTATAAATACATAAGAAATGTGCTTATACTTAAGTGTATGAATGTTGAGCTCTCTTTCCTCTATTCATGTATTGATTATATAAGATTGAATGGTAATGGGTATATTGTCTGGACAACTCGGGAACACAATACTTCAGCTAGCCCCAAGGAGGTCATTTGATTACCTCACTTCCTTGGTTTGTTACTTGGTTGATGAAATTGAAAAGAAGAAATGTTAAATTTGAATTTATTCATTGTTAAAAAAAATCAAAAAATCTAAACCCTAAACCCTAAAACCTAAAACCTAAAAATGCTAAACCCTAAACCCTAAGAATGGGTAGAATCTTGATGGCAAAACACAACCACAACTGCGCCTAGATCTAGTGGAGAGGGTGAAAGGCCAACATCACAATGGTGGTGGGGGGATCTGGAGGTGCATATGGAGGTGGTGGTGGAGGCGTGGTTATGAAGGTGGGAGGAGTACGGAGGTTACATGGTGGGAGGGAGAGATCGGGGATATGATGGTGGAACACTCGAGAGGCGGAGGTTCTGATGGGGAACTGGAGAAATCAAGATGGCAGATCCAAACGCTTATGGAACTGTGTCATTATAGTAGAGATGGTTCTAGTTATCAATGATTTTTGATTTGCTCTATGCGTGCCCATTTTTTTTCTATGTTGTCGTTTGTGTCTTAGAAAACTTGATGTGTTACTTGGTTGATGAAATCGAAAAGAAGAATGTTGAATCTGAATTTATTCTTTATTTAAAAAAAAACCAAAAACCCTAAACCTAAACTAAAACTTGAACCCTAAACCTAAAACCTAAACCTAAACCCTAAAAACCCTAAATCCTAAACTCTAAACCCTAAACCTTAAACCCTAAAACCATAAACCCTAAGCCCTAAACCCTAAAACCTAAACCCCAAACCTAAAACCTAAACCCAAAACCCAAAACCCAAAACCCTAAAGCCTAAACCCAAAAAAAAACCCTAAACCAAACTAAACCCAAAAAAAACCTAAACCATAACCACAACCAAACTAATCCAAACTAAACCCTAAAAAAAGATAAAACCTAAACCTAAACTAAATAAAACAAAAAGAAAATAAATAAATAAAACCTAAACCAAAATTAAATAAAATAATAAAATAAAATAAAAAACATAAACCAAAACCTAAACCTCAACCTAAACCTAAAGAAAATAAAATAAAAAGAAAAAACTAAACTAAAATTAAATAAATAAAATTAAACTAAAGTAAAATAAATAACATGTAAAATAAAAAACCTAAAGTAAAATGAAATAAACCTAAAATAAAATAAAATAAAACTAAATAAAACCTAAACCTAAATAATATACCTAAAAAATAAATAAAATATAAAATAATAAAACCTAAACCCTAAACTAAAAAAAAATCTAAACCTAAAATAAATTAAAATAAACCTAAATTTAAACTAAAATAAACAAACTAAACCTAAAATAAACTAAACCTAAACCTAAACCTAAACCTAAACTATAAAATAAAATAAACTAAAAATACTAAACCTAAACTAAAATAAAATAAAATAAAACTAAAATAAATAAAATAAAACCTAAAATAAAAGAAAACCTAAAACTAAAAAATATAAATAAAATAAACTAAAAATAAATAAAATAAAAACTAAACTAAAAAATAAACCTAAATAAAAAATAAACTAAATAAAAAATAAAATAAAATAAATAAATAAAATAAAATAAATATAAATAAAATAAATTTAAAATAAAATAAAAATAAAATAAAATAAAAAAAACCCTAACCCTACTAAACCCTAAACTAAAACCAAACCCTAAACTAAAAAACCCTAAACCCTAAAACCTAAAAGCCTAAACCTAAACTAAATAAAACCTAAAATAAAATAAATAAAAACCTAAACCTAAATAAAATAAACTAAAACCTTGCTAAACCTAAACCTATAAAAATAAAATAAAATAAAAAAATAAACTAATAAATAAAACCTAAACCCAAAAATAAACATAAAAATAAATAAAAAATAAAACCTAAACCATAAATTAAAAAAACCTAAACTTAAACTTAAACTAAACTAAACTAAAATAAATAAACTTAAAAATAAAACCAAAAAATAAACCTAAAACCTAAACCTAAAAATAAAATAAAAAACCTAAACCTAAACCTAAAATAAAAAATAAAAAAACCTAAAAAATAAAGAAAAATAAACTAAACTAAAAATAAACATAAACTAAACCTAAACCTAAAAAAAAAGCAAAAAATAAAACCTAAACTAAATAAATAAACCTAAAAATAAATAAACTAAACTAAATGAAAATAAAAATAAACCTAAATAAAAATAAAAATAAAAATAAACTAAAATAAATAAATAAATAAACTAAATAGACTAAATAAACCTAAACCTACCGGTTTTCCTAATTTAAAAAAAAAACTCTAACCCTCAACCCTAAACCCTAAAACTAACCATAAACCCTAAACCTACTACCCTAAAACCCTAAACCCTAAACCCTAAACTGAAACCCTAAACCCTAAATCCCTTTACCTTAAACCCTAAACTCAATATCTTACAACCTAAACACCAAACCCTAAACCCTAAACCCTAAACCTTAAGCCCTAAACCCAAAACCATAAAACCTAAAACTAAACTAATAAAACCTAAACCTAAATATACTAAACCTAAACTTAAAATATACTAAACCTAAACCCTAAACTAAATAAATAAAATAAATAAACTAAAATAACCTAAACCCTAAAAAAATAAAACCTAAAAATAAACCTAAAATAAAAACCTTAAACCTAAATCTAAAAAAAATAAAATAAAAACCTAAATAGAAACCTAAAAATAAAAAATAAAACCTAAACCTAAAAAAATATTATAAAAATAAAACAAGACTAAAAAATAAGCATAAACTAGACCTAAACCTAAAAAATAAGCTAAAATAAAAAAACCTAAGCAAAAATAAATAAACCTAAAAATAAAAAAACTAAACAAAATAAAAATAAAAAATAAAATTAAATAAAAATAAAAAATAAAATAAATGAAAATAAATAAAAAATAAACTAAATAATCATGAACCTAATAGTTTACTTAATTTTAAAAAAAAAACCCAAAACCCAAAACACTAAACACTAAACACTAAACAATACATCCTAAACCCTAAACCCTAAACCCTTAACTGTAAACCCTAAACCCTAAATAAAAAAAAAAAAAATAAATAAATAACACCATAACCCTAAACCCTAAACCCTAAAACTAACCCTAAACCCTAAACCATAAACCATAGACTTACAACCCTAAACCCTAAACCCTAAACCCTAAACCGTAAAATCCTAAAACCAAAACCCTAAAACCTACAACCCTAAACCATAAACCAAAAACCCAAAACCCAAAACCCAAATCCCTAAACCCTAAACTCTAAATCCTAAAAAAAAAATAAAACTAAACTTAAATTAAATAAACCTAAAAATAAAATAAATAAAACTAAACCTAAATAAAATAAAGTAAAATAAAACCTAAACTAAAACCTAAACATTAACCAAACCTAAAATAAAATAAAATAAAAAAATAAAACAAAATTAAAATAAATAAAACCTAGATTAAACTAAAAATATAATAATCTAATAAATAAAATAAAATAAAAAAACCCAAACAAAAAATAAAATTAAAATAAACCAAAATAAAATAAAATAAAGACTAAATAAAACATAAACGTAAAAAATAAACCTAAAATAAAACATTGAAATTAAATAAAAAAATAAAACCTATGCCTAAACTAAATAAAATAAACCTAAACCTAAACTAAAATAAATAAACCTAAACCTAAACCTAAAATAAACTAAACTAAACCTAAACTAAATAAAATAAAATAAACTAAACATAATCCATACCTAAACTAAAAAAATAAAACCTAAAATCAACCTAAATAAAAAAAACCTAAAACCTAAACCAAAAAAAATAAAATAAAAATGTAAACCTAAACCTAAAAAAATAAAATAAAAGAAAAAACTTAAACTCAAATAAATAAACCAAACTAAATAAAAATAAATAAAATAAAATAAACTAAAATTAAAAAATAATATACAAAATAAACTAAATAAATTTAAAATGCTTACTTTAAAATTAAACTAAACCTAAACCCTAAACCTAAACCCTAAACTAAATACTAAACCTAAACTAAATCCTAAAAAATAACTAAACCCTAAACCAAATAAACCCTAAAGAACCCTAAACTAAACTAACCCTAAACCATAAACTAACCTAATCCTAAACCTAAACCCTAAACCTAAAACCTAAACTAAATCCTAAACCCTAAACTTAAAACCCTAAAAAAACTTAAACCTAAATAATAAACCTAAACCCTAAACAAAACTTAAACCTAAACTAAACTCAAAACTAAATAAACCCTAAACCTAAACCCATTTTAACCTAAACTAAAATCCTAACTAAATCCAAAAAAAAATATAAACCCTAAACTATAAACCAAATAAACCTAAATAAACTTAAATAAACCTAAACCCTAAAACCCTAAATCCTAAACTAACCTTAAATCTTAAACCCTAAAATTTAAAAACCCTAAACTCTAAAGCTTAACCACTAAATTCTAAATGCTAAACCCTAAACCCTAATCCCTAACCATAAATCCTAAACCCTAAAACCCTAAATCCTAAAACTCTAAACCCTCATCCCTAAACCTAAACTAAAAAAAACCTCAAAATAAGATAATTAAAAAACCTAAACCTAAATATAATAATAAAATGAAATAAAGTAAAAACCTAAACCTAAACCTTAAAATGAAAGAAAATAAAAATGTTAAAATAAAATAAAATAAATAAAAACCTAAACTAAACTAAAAAATATAAACTCTTTAAATGAAAACCTAAACAAAATAAAAAAATAAAATAAACCTAAAATAAAATCAAAAGAACTAAATAAAAAATCTAAACCATAAATAAACATGAAAATAAATAAAAATAAAAAATCTAAACCCTAAACTAAAAAAAACCCTAAACTAAAATAAATAAAATAAACAAAATAAAATAAACCTAAACCTAAACTAAAATAAATAAAACATAAACCTAAACCTAAAATAAAAATTAAAACTTAAAAATAAACCTATAATAAAAAACCTAAACCTAATCTAAAAAATAAAATAAAAAAACAAAACATAAATCTAAAATAAAATAAAATAAAAACTCAACTAAAAAATAAACCTAAACTTGAAAAAATATACTAAAATACAAAACCTAAAATAAATAAACTAAACAGAATAAAAATAAAAAGTAAACCTAAATATAAAGAAAAAAATAAAGTAAACTAACATAAAAAAAAACATAATATACTAAATAAACCTAAACCTACCAGTTAACTTAATTTAAAAAGCACCATAAACCCTAAATCCTAAACCCTAAACCCTAAAGCCTAGACCATAAACCCTAAAGCTACAACCTAAATCCTAAACCGTAAGCCCTAACCCTAAACCTTAAACCCTAAACCCCAAATCCTAAACCTAAACCTAAAGTAACAAAATAAATTAAAAAATAAACCTAAACAATAAAACCTAATAAACCTAAACCTAAACCTAAACCCCAAGAATGGGTAGCACCTTAATGGCAGGAACATCACCATCAACCAGCCTCAGTTTAGATCTAGTGGTGGAGGTGAAGGTCGAGGCGGTGGTTACCGTAATGGTGGTGGGGGATCTGGAGGTGCTTGTGGATATGGAGGTGGTGTCTGCAGGTTATGGAGGCGGAGGAGAAAAGGTTACAACCATGGTGTTGGCGAGGGAGAGATCGGGGATATGATGGTGGATCTCTACTTGAGAGGTTGGGGTGGTTTTGATGAGAACTAAGAAAATGATTCATCACCGCTTATGGAACCATGTCTTTACATTAGAGAAGATTATAATTATTTAGGGTTTTTTTTCTATATGCATGCTCATTTTTGATCCAAGTCATCGCTTTTGTCTTAGAAAACTTGGTGGGTTACTTGGTTGATGAAATCGAAAAAAATAAATGTTGAATCTGAATTTGTTCTCTGTTAAAAAAAAACCCTAGGCCCTAAACCCTATAAACTCTAAACCCTAAACCCTAAACCCTAAACCCTAACTCTAAAACCTAAACCCAAAAATCTAAACCCTAAACCCCAAAACCTAAACAAAAAACCCTAAACCCTAAGCCGTGAACCCTAAACCCCAAACCTTAAACCTTAAACCCTAAACCCTAAAGTAACCCTAAACCCTAAACCCTAAAAAGCTAAAAATCTAAACCTTAACTAAATAAAAACTAAAAATAAAATAAACAAAAAAATGATTTTTATTTTATTGAAAACTTTATAAGCTCAACTAGAAAGAGAGTATCCTAAGAAAATACCATCATCTGATTTGTAATAAAACTTACCTAAATGCACTTTTCCATTATTCAAAATAAAACATTTACATCCAAATACATGAAAGTACTCAATCTTAGGGTTCTTTCCAAAAAATAATTTATAGGGTGTCTTCTTCAAAATTGGTCTTAAATTGATCCAATTCATCACATAACATGCAATATTTATTTCTTATGCCCAAAAAATATTTTTGCAATTTATACTCATCAAGCATAGATCTACTTAATTCAATTAATATTCTACTTTTTCTCACTACTACATTTTGTTGGGGAGTTCTAGGTGCAAAACAATTATGTCTAATCCCATGTTCATCACAATAATCCTCAAATAATTTAATTTCAAATTTTCCACCATGATCAGTTTGAACCCTATTAATTAAAAGGCCTTGTTCTCTTTGAATATATTTAGAAAACTTTCTAAACTCAACAAAAGCATCATCGTTGCAAGTTACAAACAAAACCCAAGTATATCTAGAGAAATCATCAATAATTATAAAACCATAATTTTTCCACCAAGCTAATGGTAAATTGGACCAAATAAATCCATGTGCAACAATTCTAGAGGTCTAGAAGTAGAAACAATATTTTTACTTGTAAATGAGCTTCTAGAATCCTTTTCATGAATACATGCATCACAAACATAGTTTGAATGAAAATTTAATTTAGGAAATCCAATTACTAAATTAAGTTTAGCAATTTTATTGAGTGTGTGCATGTTAATATGACATAGTCTCCTTTTCCATAACCATATATCAGAATGAGTGCTTTTAAAATAAAGTAAATTTAAATTCACATAATGAAAGCTATCTAAATCAATGACATAAATACTTTTATGTCTTTGTCCTACTAACACAACATTTTCAATATGTTTTATAATACAATATGATGCATGAAATACTACATTCAAACCTTTATCACATAATTGACTGATAGAAATTAAATTATGTTTTAATCCTTCTACTAGAAAAACTTTATCTAAAGTGATAGAATTCTTACCAATATAACCAATGCCAATGATCTTTCCTTTTGCATTATCTCCATATGTAACAAATCCTCCTTCACTTGATTCTAAAGTTGTGAATTTATCTTTATCTCCCATCATATGTCTCGAACATCCACTGTCCAAGTACCACATGCCTTCTTTGATTTTGCTTTGAAGGCATTCCTACAAAAGAAAATCACATGTTAAATTTTGGAACCAAAACATGTTTGGGTCCACATTCTAAATTCAAGCAAGATATCTTTCATGTGTTTTTGTGTAGCTTGTAAATTTTGATACCGATACATAAGATGATTGTTTTTCTAATTTACGTGCAATCAAATGAAATATGCCCTTTCTATCATAATAGTTACACCAAACATTAGTGTTTGCATATGGCTTTAGCACAATAATTATAGATATATGAGTGGGATGTATAATTTAAATAATTTTATTAAATGTTTACTTGATGAAGAATTATAATGAACTTGTGATTTCAAACATAATTCTAATCTTGCTTTTAATAAGATATTTTCTCTTTCAAGTTACATACAAGGAACAAATATTTTTACTTTTTAAATTATCACATACATTTTTTAAATCACAAAAATGGATATCTAAATTTTTATGTTCTTTTACTAAGGTTTAGTATTTTTTTTAAATTTTTTTTATATTAAATAATTAAATTATTAAAAGCATTATGTAATTCATCGTAAGATATATCATTACATATCTAAGTCGATTCTCCATTTGCCATAAGACATATGTTGACCTCTTCATCATATGAGCAAGTACTTGATTCATTTGAATTTGGATTGGCCCATAAAGCCTTCTTCTTCTTGTGGTACTTTTCTCTTCATATTTTTTCTTCTATCCACATCAATCTCTTTCTTCTTTGATTCAACAAGTTTTGTACAATCACCTCTTATGTGTCTAGGCTTTTTACAATGGTAGCAAATGATCCCTTCACCTACAAGAAATTTCTTAGTTTGAAATTTATAGTTTTTTTATTTTTTTTTATAACTTTGATTCTTCTTCCTTAGCAAGTTCCGAAGCCTTTTGGATAGAATGACCACCTCATCACTATGACCATCTGAGCTTAAGGTGTTATGTTCATCATTATCATCAACTTGTAATGTAATGCTTTTCCTTTCTCCTTCTCTCTTTTGGCTGAGTTATCCATCTTATCCCTTTGAGCAATAACCTATCCATCAAAACTAAACCTAAATCTAAAAAGATAAACAAAAAATAAATAAATCTAAAATAAATAAACTAAACTAAATAAAATTTAAAAGTAAACCTAAATAAAATAGAAAAAACTAAAATAAACTAAAATAAATAAAAATTAAATTAGATAAACTTAATAAACCTAAACCTATCTGTTTACTTAATTAAAAATAGAAAACATGAAACCCTAAATCCTAAACCCTAAACCTACAACCCTAAATGCTAAACCCTAAACCCTAAAAAACTCTGAACCCTAAACCCTAAAGCCTAAAAACAAAAACCCTAAAACCCTAAACCATAAACCCTAAACCCTAAACCCTAAACCCTAAACTCCAAACCCTAAACCCTAAACCCTAAACCCTAACCCTAAACTGAAAAAGCATAAACCATAAAACCCTAAACCCTAAACCCTAACCCATAAACTCTTACCCTAAACCCTAAACCCTAAACCCCAAACCTAAACCTAAAACCTAAACCCTAAACCCTAAATTATAAACCCTAACCCTAACCCTAAACCCTAAACCCTAAACCTTAAACCCTAAAACCGTAAACTCTAAACTCTAAACTAACGTTAAACCCTAAACCCTTTCTTTTTCTTTTTCTTTTTATTTTTCTTTTATTTTTAAACTTTGGCCAAGTTCACGATAATAGACTTGTTGATTTTGAGAGAAGTAGTAAGTCGCATCCTCATATATGTTTATGAATTGTAAATGGCTTGAGATCTCCTCGATATAGTAGATGATCCCATCTCTCAAACTTCATACACTGATGTAGAGAGGATGAACTATATTGTTCTTATGTATCCATGGTCTCCCAAGCAAAGCATTGAAAGATGTATTTGAGTCTATAATGTGAAACTTGGCTTCGATCTTCCAATCATCTATCTCCAAGGGCAACACTATAGAGCCTAAAGCCTGTTTTCCTCACATTTAGAGTGTGGATTCAATCTTTCCATCTTAGACTTAGGAGTCTTCTAGACATTAAGAATTCCCTAATCATAAGACAATTCTAACAATTAGGTAAACACTTAACCTAAGCCTAAAGACTTAGATGGGTTAACGATAGGATTAGGTTATGCCTCAGAGATTAGGATAATCCACCTACCCTACAACCCAAATCCAATCCATGTTCACCTTCTAAAACTAAACCTCAAGTTCAATTCAAACATCAAATTAATATCCAAATCCAAACCCAAATTACAAAACTAAATGATTGAAGCCCATGATGAAATCTAAACTTGAAACCCTTCCTAAGCTATATGACCTATCCCATGGACTTAGCTAAATCTTAATCCAAATCAATCCAAAATCAATTGATTTTCCCATAATCAATTTATATCTTCAATCATCTTCCTAAATATAAATAAAATCTACATTCAAATGATCAAAACTAAATCAAACTAAATCAAATTAAATCAAAACCCTTCCTAAGCCCTATGACCTATCCCATGGACTTTACCAAATCTTAATCCAAATCATGTCAAAATTAATTAATTTTATCACAAATCAATCATATTTTCAATCATCTTCACAAAGTCAAATGAAATATACATTTAAATTATCAAAACTAAACCAAACCAAATAAAAATCCAAACATAAGCCACATGACCCAACTCCATGGACTTAGCCAAATTCCTTCATTCCAAAATCCAAATTCAATTTATTTTCTGAATCAATAAATACCTTCAATCATATTCATAAATATATAAATGAAATCTACAATCAAGCCAAACAAAAAATCAACCCAAGTCAAACCCAACTTAACCCTTTTGACTTGAAATGCTCAAATGAACCAAAACCCATTTGAACCCAAGCCAATTAATTGAATGTATATATCAATCCCAAATCCATATATAAACTCAACTAAATCAAACTCAACCAAAATTAAGCTAACTGAACCAAATTGGTCCACTTGATCCAAAGTCGCAAATTTAACCTATTTGAGCCAAGTTCTAATCCTACCTAAATTGGATTGAATCAAGCCAATCAAAATCTTCCATTATGATTGTTGTTCACCCTAGGTTGGGCAATTATCACAAATTGGGTTAAACCAAGTCAACATGGTCATTTGACCAAGTCAATCCCTTAACCCATATGAACTTAAACTAGCCAAATTGTAACCTAAGCCAAATCTCTTGAAACCAAAGATTCATACCAAATCAAAATTAATATTTGAATATGACTTGACCTTCAATTGTGTCAAACAAACCCTAATTGGCCCTCTTTATCCAAGTTGAACCAAATTGATCTGAAATAATAAATTATGTCAAATCAAAATATAAAACAAATTGATTGTAACCAATGGCTCAAGTTCATTCCAAATTGATTGTTGAACTTGACAAAAACCAAAATTGGGCCTAATTGAACCCACTTAACCTACTTAGCCTAAATTGACCTAAAGGTTCAAGTTAGCCTAAATCAAAATTAAATCCAAATTAGTTGAAACCAAAGCCTACAATCATCTTCAATTGGTCAATTAAACCCAAATCAACACCCAACAAAATTTGGCCAATTTCATCAAATTGGTCAACTTAACCCATTTGACCCAAATGAATTCAAATGAGCCAAAATCAAATCTAAGTCAAACCAAACCAAATCAATTGAACCAAAACATCTTGAATAATCATGAACTTGGCCCAACCCTTGGTTTGACCCAATTTAACCAATTGGTCAACTTGACCCAACCTAATCTAATTTGACCTAAATGAGTCAAATTGAGTCAAACCTAACCAAATCAACTCCAATTAACTTGAAATTTGGGCTAATCCACTTTTGGCTCATTTCAAATCTATCCAAATCAAATCCAATGCCAAATGATCATTCTACCCTTGGATCATGGCATCACATGAGACAAATTGCCCATGTAAGTGGTTATTTCATTCCTTGCCACTTGGTACTCTCCCAATGGTCCACCTAGGCCAGACACGCCAACCTGCCAGGGGTTGTTGGCCATGACCCATTAGAAGTGAAATCACCTCTCCCTCCCCATTTGAGCATTTGAAACCCATAGGGTACCCATGATTCTTTCATGACAGCCACCTCTACACGTTCAACAAACCAAGCTGAGCTAACTCACCTCCTACTTGCCACCCACGACTCCCAGAGATGTCCGAACAACCACTAGAAGCCAAACCTAATGCCACTGTCTGATCAAGAAGAAAGGGTGGTATACACCCCCTCATTTCCACTCAAACACACATAAAAATCATTCTTTAGAGCCCTAGCTACCCAAGATAAGCTGCTAGAGCCATTCCTAAGCTCCCAAGCTCATTCTCGATCAAAATGCCATTCTCATCAAAATAGACAATTCATTTTTTGACTTAACTATCCCATTTCTCCATAAAACTCAAATTAAATTTGCACACACCTTCCCTAGGCCTCGTTGAGCAAGAACAAATCATCTCTCAAGCTTCCCGAGCATCAGAGGTGAGACTTAAGTCAAAGTCTTACTCCAAATCATTGATTCATGTACTTCTGAGTGAACATCAAGGAATTGATCCAATTGTTGCTCGTCATTGCTCCCCCTAGATGAAGCATCCTCATTCGTTTGAGCCACTAGTCTTGAGCTTCGGTAAGGTATGCTTCCAAAACTAATCCTTAGACAAAATTGGGTTGGAGATTTTTGAATAAAACTTACATCTCGTGTGATCTTGACTGTTGGATCCCCTTCGATCGATGTTATGAAGGTGTGGGATCCTTTTAAGTTGATCTAGCTGCATGCTCGGATCATAATGTCGGACGGACGTCATTCTCCCTTACTTGCATGTTAGATCATCATCATCGATGCATCGGAAATACCATGATTAGATTCTCTATATCGAGATTTAAATTTATTGCCGGGATTAATCATAGCCATCGATCTAGATAACAAGATAATTCCTCCCATGCACTAATGTAAGTTTTAGTAGTCAATCCCTAATGAAAGTGTGTCCACCACATGGCTCAATATTAGGCTTTAATTAGACTTAATTAATATTTATAATGTCTAAAACTTCTAAAAATTATAAATAATCATAGAAAAATCAAAAAATGCAAATAAATACTAATTTTAATGGTATTTCATAGGAGAATTAATTAAATTTTATCTTAACTAATTTTGAATAGTAATTAAGGTTTAATTACAAAATTAATTAGCTTAATTACTCCTTAATTACTTGAAATTAATCCCAAAAAAATTGTGGGATAAAATAATTATGCCTCCCATGATTTTCTTGGGATTTTGCTCACTTGATTAGGAAAATTGACTAATGAAATCTTAACTACTTTAAGTCAATAAATTAATTAATCATGAATAATAACAAATTGGTTAATTAAATTTATTAATCATTAAATTAAATAAGTGAACTAAGGAATAGGTTGGTCCCCTTAAGTTCATTTCTTTTTTTAAAATGAAATTAAAAGATTTAACTAATTAAATCACTTAATCAAATTAAATCATAATCACATCGACCCAATTAATTAAATCATGGGGTAGATCTTTATGTGTTTTATAACCCAAAAGAGTTTAATAAACTATAGTTAGTCCACATGTAAAACCATAAGAGTACTAATTAAGTCCCTAATCTAATTAACTATTAATCATAAATTGCATAAACCCCTTTATTTCAAAATTATTACAAGTTTATTTTCCATGCATATCATGTTGGCTCATACTTAATTAATACTTGACATATAATAAAATTCATCTAATAAAACTAATTACCCATAAAATAAACTTAATTACATTTCCTAAATTAAATAAATAACTAAAATGGGTTTAAAAAATATGACTCTCCTTTAAATAAATCAAATAAAACTTAACTAATAAAGAATCTGGTTTGCTTTAAATAATCTTATTTAATCATCCTTAACCCTAAAAAATAAAACCCTAAAAAACCTAAACCCTAAACTAAAATAAACCTAAACCTAAACCTAAAACCTAAAATAAAACCTAAACCTAAATTAAATAAAATAAAAAATAAAATAAATAAAAAAACATAAACCTAATTAAATAAATAAATAAAATAAATAAAAAACATAAACTAAAACCTAAACCTAAAAAAACCTAAACCTAAACTTAAAATAAATAAAATAAAAAAAATAAAAAACTAAACAAAAATAAATTAAATAAAAACTTAAACTAAACTAAAAAGAAAATAAACTAAAAAATAAAAAATCTAAATAAAAAACTAAACATAAAATAATAAAAAAACTTAAAATAAAATAAAATAAATAAAAATAAAATAAAAATTAAACCTTAAAAAATTAAAAACACCTAAAAAATAAATAATAAATAAACCTAAACCCATACTAAAAAAAACCTAAACCTAAAATAAATAAATAAAAATAAAAAAAAAACTAAACCTAAAACTAAATAAACTTAACTAAAATAAATAAAACCTAAACCTAAACCTAAACCCTAAACTAAATAAAATAAAATAAACCAAAAATAAACCTAAACCTAAACCAAAAAATAATACCTAAAAATAAACTTAAAATAAAACCTAAACCTAAACTTAAAAAAATAAAATAAAACCTACACCTAAACCTAAAATAAAAATAAAACCTAACCCTAAAAAAAGAAAAAATAAAAATAAAATTAAACTAAAAATAAACATAAATAAACCTAAAAAAACTAAAATAAAAAAGCATAAACTAAAATAAATAATAAAAATAAATAAACTAAAAAATGAAATAAAAAAATAAATGTAAATTAAATATAAATTAAATAAACTAAAATAAATAAATTATAAACTAAATAAATCTAAAACTAAAAAAAAAAATAAATACTAAATAAATAAAATAAATAAATAAACCTAAACCCAAAATAAACTCTAAAAAATAAATAAAAATAAAATCTAAACCCTAAACTAAAACCCTAAAATAAATATAAAATAAACAAATAAAATAAACCTAAACCTAAACTAAAATAAACAAAACTAAAATAAATAAAACCTAAACCTAAACCTAAATAAAATAAAATAAACTAAAAATAAACCTAAACATAAACTAAAATTAAAACTTAAAAATAAACCTATAATAAAAACCTAAAACCTAAACCTTAAAAAAATAAAATAAAAATCAAAACATAAACCTAAAATTAAAAAATAAAACATAAACCTAAAAAATAAAATAAAAATAAAACTCAACTAAAAAATAAACCTAAGCCTAAAAAATATACTAAAATAAAAAAAATAAACTAAATAGAATAAAAATAAAAAGTAAACCTAAATATAAATAAAAAATAAAGTAAACTAACATAAAAAAACTTAATATACTAAATAAACCTAAACCTACCAGTTTACTTAATTTAAAAAAAACCATAAACCCTAAATCCAAAACCCTAAACCCTAAACCATAAACCCTAAACCTACAACCTAAACCCTAAACTGTAAACCCTAACCTTAAACCTTAAACCCTAAACCCCAAATCCTAAACCAAAACCTAAAGTAACAAAATAAATTAAAAAATGAACATAAACCTTAAAACCTAATAAACCTAAACCTAAAACTAAATCCTAAGAATGGGGAGAACCTTAATGGCAGGAACATCACCATCAACCAGCCTCATTCTAGATCTAACGGTGGAGGTGAAGGCGGAGGTGGTGGTTACCGCAGTGGTGGTGGGGGATCTGGTGGTGCTAGTGGATATGGAGGTGGAGGTCGGAACAGTGGTGGTTATGGAGGCGAGGAGCAGGAGTTAAACCTGGTGGCGAGGAGATCAAGGATATGATGGTGAATCTCTCTACATGAGAGGTTGGGGTGGTTTTGATGGGAAATAGAGAAATTGAAGATTGGCCAATTCGATCTACTGCTTATGGAACTATGTCTTTACATTAGACAAGATTCTAATTATTTAGGGTTTTATTTTGCTATATGCATGCTCATTTTTAATCCATGTCATCATTTTTTTCTTAGAAAACTTGGTGGGTAACTTGGTTGATGAAATCAAAAAAATTAAATGTTGAATTTGAATTTGTTCTCTCTTAAAAAAACTCTAGGCCCTAAACCCTAAACCTTAAACCCTAATCCCTAACCCTAAAACCTAAACCCAAAATCCTAAACCCTAAACCCCAAACCCTAAACACTAAACCCTAAACCCTAATCCTTAAACCCTAAACTCCAAACCTTAAACCTTAAACCCTAGAACCTAAAGTAACCCTAAACCCTAAAACCTACAAAGCTAAAAATCTAAACCTAAACTAAATAAAACCTAAAAATAAAATAAATAAATAAAATGATTTTTCTTTTATTGAAAACTCTATAAGCTCTACTAGAAAGAGTGTATCCTAAGAAAATACCATCATCTGATTTGTAATCAAACTTACCTAAATTATCTTTTCCATTATTCAAAATAAAACATTTACATCCAAATACATGAAAGTGTTCAATCTTAGGGTTCTTTCCAAAAAATAATTCATAGGGTGTCTTCTTCAAAATTGGTCTAAAATAGATTCTATTCATCACATAACATGCAATATTTATCGCTTTTGTTGAAAAAATATTTTTGCAATTTATACTCACCAAGCATAGATCTACTTAATTCAATAAATATTCTACTTTTCTGTCTACTACTCCATTTTGTTGGGGAGTTCTAGGAGCAAAAAAATTATGTCTAATCCCATGTTCATCACAATAATCCTCAAATAATTTATTTTCAAATTTTCCACCATGATCTTTGAACCTATTAATCAAAAGGCCTTGTTCTCTTTGAATATATTTAGAAAACTTTCAAAACTCAACAAAAGCATCATCCTTGCAAGTTACAAACAAAACCCAAGTATATCTAGAGAAATCATCAATAATCATAAAACTGTAATTTTTTCCACCTAAGCTAGTGGTGCTAATTGGACCAAATAAATCCATGTGCAATAATTATAAAGATCTAGAAGTAGAAACAATATTTTTACTTGTAAATGAGCTTCTAGAATGCTTTCCATGAATACATGCATCACAAACATAGTTTGAATGAAGATTTAATTTAGGCAATCCAACTACTAAATCAAGTTTAGCAATTTTATGAGTGTGCATGTTAATATGACATAGTCTCCTTTGCCATAACCATATATCATGAGTGCTTTTAAAATAAAGTAAATTCAAATTCACATAATGAAAGCTATCTAAATCAATGACATAAATATTTTTATGTCTTTGTCCTAACAAAACATTTTAATATTTTTATAATACAATATGATGCATGAAATACTACATTCAAACCTTTATCACATAATTGACTAATAGAAATTAAATTATGTTTTAATCCTTCTATTCAAAAACCTTTATCTAAAGTGATAGAATCCTTAGAAATATAGCCAATGCCAGTAATCTTTCTTTTTGCATAATCTCCATATGTAACAAATCCTCCATCACTTGATTCTAAAGTTTTGAATTTATCTTTATCCCCCATCATATGTCTCGAACATCCATTGTCCAAGTACCACATGCCTTCTTTAATTTTTCTTTGAAGGCATTCCTACAAAAGAAAATCACATGTTAACTTTTGGAACCCAAACATGTCTAGGACCACATTCTAAATTCGAAGAAAGATATCTTGCATGTGTAGTTTGTGTAGTGCTTGTACCTTTTGGTACTGATACATAAGATGATTGCTTTGTATTTTCTAATTTACATGCATATCAATCAAATAAAATATGCCATTTTTTATCATAATATTTGCACCAACCATTAGTGTTTGCATATGGCTTAGCACAATAATTATAAGATATATGAGTGGGATGTGTATGATGCAAATAATTTTTACTAAATGTTTTACTTGATGAAGCATTATAATGAACTTGTGAATTCAAACATAATTCTAATCTTGCTTTTAAATTATCACATACATTTTTTAAATCACAAAAATGCATATCTAAATTTTTATGTTCTTTTTCTAAGGTTTTGTATTTTTTTAATTTTTTTATATTAAATAACTAAATTATTAAAAAGCATTATCTAATTCATCATAAGATATATCATTACATACCTCTTGAGAATCTAAGTTATATTCTCCATTTTCCAAGACATATGTTGACCTCTTCATCGGATGAGCAAGTACTTGATTCATTTGAACTGGATTGGCCCATAAAGCCTTCTTCTTCTTGTGGTACTTTTCTCCTTCATATTTTTTCTTCTATCCACATCAATGTCTTTCTTCTTTGATTCAAGTTTTGGACAATCACCTCTTATGTGTCTAGGCTTTTTACAATGGTAACAAATGATCCCTTCACCTAGAAGAAATTTCTTAGTTTGAAATTTATAGTTTTTAGATTTTTTATACCTTTGATTCTTCTTCCTTAGCAAGTTCCCAAGCCTTTTGGATAGAATGACCACCTCATCACTATCATCATCTGAGCTTAAAGTGTTATGTTCATCACTATCATCAACTTGTAATGTAATGGCTTTTCCTTTCTCCTTCTCCCTTTTGGCTGAGTTATTCATCTTATCCCTTTGAGAAATAACCTATTCATGTGCTATCAAAGAACACTAAAGATGATCAAGTGGATAAGTAGATAAATCCTTAGCTTCACTAATAGCTATTACTTTAGCTTCCCATTCTTTTGGAAGACATCTAAGAATCTTACAAACTAAGTCTTGATTGCTAAATGTTTTTTCAAAAGAATGCAATGTGTTAATTATTTTAATGAATCTAGTATACATATTAAAAATAGATTCAGAAGGAGACATATGAAATAACTCATATTCATGAACAAGTCTATTTATGTGAGCATCTCTAACTTGACTAATTCCTTCATAAGTTATATTGAGTTTATCCCGTATTTATTTTGTTGTACTTAACATAGAAATTTTCATGTAATCATTAGGTAATAAAGCACAATGTAAAGTATTACAAGCCATAATATTTAATTCATCAAGTTCTCTTTACAATCCATTCTTTTTCTACTTTAATGCCATTTACTTACTATGTGTATGATATTGATGTGTCAACATATACCACATGCATCTTGACCTCTTAAAATGTACTAATTCTATTTTTCCAATAATCAAATGGTACACTATCTAAAAGTGGAGGTCTATGAGTGGATTCCTCTTAGTGAACCCTTTGGAAACCCTCATGCACAATGAAATGATCTACTCTTGGAAGTTAATCTAATAAAATAGCCTAGGCTCGATACCAATTGTCAGAGTCACTATAGCACCCAAGAGGGGGGTTTGAATTAGGCATATTAAAAATTTTAAAAGTTAAATCTTAAATTTTAAGTTTTAGTAGAAAATTTATTTTGATTTTATAATGATAAGATACAACTCTAATGCAACAAAAATAAAAGTACAAGAAAAGTAAAGAGACAATAGGCATAATTTTATGTGGTTCCCAAACCCCAAAACTAGCCAACGCCCACTAGCCACCCCTGCCAGAATCCACTAAATGCAAAATAGCTTACAAATAGTACTCTCCTATAATGGGGCGAGTATAACCCCGACAACAATATGTACTCTCCTACAAAGGGGTGAGTACAACCCTAATATAAATTTTAAAACATGAAATGAAAAATACAAAATAATAAATTTTGATAAAATATATCTCACAAATATACCAAGCTATCCAATTCAAAAGTGATCTCACAACTTATAAATGATTACTTTACAACTTAAAATTTGGCAAGATAAAATGCTCACTTAATATTGATAAGAAATAATAAAATAAATATCTTAAAGTGATCTTACTAAGATTTTTATGTTATTATAATTTGTAGACTAATATAAAAATAATTTCAAAATAAATTCATATTTTGCACAATAAAATAAATTTCAAAGAAAGAATTTATTTTATTTTAACCAAAAAGATGCTTTCAATTAATGCAAATGATCTCAAAATACTTAAATAAAATTAGTATATGATAGATCTAAGTAGGCTAGTAAGCTTTTAATTAAAAAGAGAGATCTAACAAGTATGAAAATAAATTCAGCACAATAAATTAATTTAAAATGCTTAAAATAAACTTCTAAAATAGATTTAAGAATACATGATCTTTCTAATAAGAATAATAAAGAAATATTTCAAGAAACCAAAAGAAATTTGTAGGAGGATAAAAATTTCAACAAGTTGAAATAAATCCTACAAACTATCACAAGCATTTTTCACAGAAAAATGATTGAAGAAATTTTGATGTGAAAAACTTAGACTTTGATGTCCAAAGACTAATCCACCAAAAAGTATAAATTGGAAAGAATAAATAGATGGTGAAAATAGTATGAATAACTAAAAAGGGATTAAGATCAAGAAAACAAACTCAAGTAATTTGAGAAAGCTTGCTTAGTTGAAGATGTTGAAGCTTCCAAACCAAGGATTTGATCTTGCAATATTTGGAGAACACTTGGAAGAAAATCTAGGAATTTTCTCTCTAGATTTGTTGGAGGGATCTTGAATTTGAATGAGGAATGCTTTCTTGAAGAGAATGAGGGCTATTTATAAGCAAGAAGATCATTTTGAATTATTTCAAAAAATATATTATTCTAACATCAATTTATCATATAATAATTTAATATTCAATAAAAACATAATTTATTTTGAATAAATATTAAATTTAAACAACAAAAATTCGGCTATTCACATGGGCAAGTCAAAAATAATCAAATATGGCTCTTAGTATATTCAAACCATATAGAATGCAATCATTATTAAAATCATCTAATGTTTTAAAAGTCATATTAAATTCAATTTTAATCAAATATGGGTCATGTAACCTATCAATTTAAAGAAAAAAATCCAAGGAATCCGTTGGAGAAGAAATCAGATATAAATTCCTTAATTATAAGATGACTTTGGCTAAAATACAACATTCCACATATTTTTGTTAATTTTGAAATATGACATTTAAATATTTTTATATAATTTATATATAATCATACATATGTTAGTTATCATATAACTTTAAAATTAAATTAAAATTTATAATTATATTAAATATATAAACTAATTACACTTAATAGTCATAATTTATTATCATTTGTTATTTTGACAATTCAAATGCTATGTATGAAACATATAATTGAATGTTAATTAGATAGAGATTTATATAAATTAACCTCATTATCAATATTTAAAATAAAAATAATAATATGTTAAGTTGTGAGCAAATTGATTCATGTCAATGAACTCATATGAATTTTTAAGATAGTTATAAATGCATATAACCTAAAATATTGTATCTTGAGCTTCACATTATCCATTTTAATCAATCTTTCATTCTTCTATTCTTGCAATTTCCTTAAACATATTATGAGAAGTATTGAATATGTAATTAGCAATTAATATATCTAAAACACAAAAAACATACATTAGAACATCCAACCATTTGTTTGTTATCATCAAAATTGACATTGAACATGAGGCTCATTAAGCCAACAGAGGTGCTATCAAAGTGTGGGGATCCGGAGGTGCCTGGATATGGAGCGAGCAATGGTGGTTAAGGAGGCGAGAATAAAATTACCATTCTAGGGAGAGATCATATGATGGTGGATCACGCTACCGAGATCGAGGTAGTTCGATTGGAACTAAGAAATTGAAGAACTCCGATCCATTTCGCTACTTATGGAATTGTATCTAAGAGAGACAGCTTAGTTATATAGGTTTTGATTTGCTCTATGCATTTTTTTATCTATGTCATCACGTGTGTCTTAGAAAACTTAATGTGCTACTTGGTTGATGAAATCAAAAAGAAGAAATATTGAATCTTAATTTGTTCTCTGTTAGAAAAAAAACTAAACTTAAATAAAATAAAACCTAAACCTGAAATAAACAAAATAAAATAAACATAAACTTAAATTAAAAATAACTAAACAAAAATAAATAAAACCTAAACTTAAACTAAAAAAACATAAAATAAACTAAAATAAATACCTAAAACCTAAACCTAAAAAAATAAAATTAAAACCTAAACATATACCTAAAAAAAAAAAATAAAACCTTAACCTAAAGATTAAAACAAAAATAAAACTAAACTAAAAACTAAACATAAACCTAAACCTAAACCAAAAAAATAAACTAAAATAAAGAAAACCTAAAAAATAAATAAACCTAAAATAAATAAACTAAATTAAATAAAAATAAAAAATAAAAAATAAAATAAAATAAAATAAATAAATAAACTAAATAAACCCATGGTTTACTTAATTTAAGAAGAAATTAAACACTAAACCCTAAACCAGAACCTAAATCCTAAACCATAAACCTAAACCTACGAGTTTACTTAATTAAAAAAAAATAAAAATAAAAAATGAAAAAATAAAAAATCCACTAACCTTAAACCCTAAAACAAATCCTAAACCCTAAACCCTACACCCTAAACCCAAAAACCCTAAACCCGAAACCGTAAAATGCTAAAAACCTAAACCTAAACTAAATAAAGTCTAAAAATAAAATAAATAAATAAAATAAACCAAAATAAAATAATAAAAACAAATAAAATAAAAACCTAAACTAAAACCTAAACCTAAACCTAAAAAGAAAATAAAATAAAAAATGAAAACTAAACTAAAATAAAAAATAAATAAAACCAAAATAAACTAAAAAAATAAAATAAATAAAAAAATAGAAAACCTAAATAAAATATTAACTAAATGTAAAATAAAAAATAAAATAAACCTAAAATTAAATAAAATAATAACTAAAAAAACCTAAAACCAAAAAAATAAACCTAAAAAATAAACCTATACCCTAAACTTAAAAAAAAACATAAACCTAAAATAAATAAAAAACCTAAACCTAAACTAAATAAAATAAAACAAACTAAAATAAACCTAAAAACTATAAAACCTAAAATAAACCTAAAATAAAAAAACCTAAAACCTAAACCTAAAAATAAAATAAAAACCAAAACCTAAAAAAATAAAAAAATAAAAAATAAAACCTAAACTTAAAAAAATAAAATAAAAATAAAACTAACAAAAAAATAAACATAATCCTAAACCTAAACCTAAAAAATAAACTAAAATAGAAAACCTAAAATAAAATAAATAAACATAAAATAAATAAAATAAACTAAATAAAAAATAAACTAATAAACCTAAACCTAAAAAATAAAACCTAAACCCTAAAATAACCTAAACCCTAATAAACTCTAAACTAAAACTAAAACATAAAACCTAAACCCTAAACACTAAAATAAACTAAAACCTAAACCCTAAAATAAACCTAAACCTAATCAAATAAAATAAACCTAAAAAAATAAACTAAATTAAATAAATAATAATTAAAAAATAAAATAAACCTAAATAAACTAAACTAAATAAACTAAACCCTAAACCTAAATAAAACCTTAAACCCTAAAACCTAAACCTAAAAAACCATAACCCAAACCCTAAACTCTAAACCTAATTAAACCCTAAACCCTAAAAAAACTCTAATTTACTTAATTTAAAAAAATAAAAAATAAAAAAACCCTAACCTTAAACCCTAAAATGAACCCTAAACCCTAAACCCTAAACCCAAAAACCCTAATCACAAAACCCTAAAATGCTAAAAACCTAAACTTAAACTAAATAAAGCATAAAATAAAATAAATAAATAAAACATAAACCAGAATAAAATAATAAAAACAAATAAAATAAAAACCTAAACTAAAACCTAAACCAAAACCAAAACCTAAACCTAAAAAGAAAATAAAATAAAAAATGGAAATTAAACTAAAATAAAATAAATAATACCCTAAAATAAACTAAAAAAATGAAATAATTAAAAAATAGAAAACCTAAATAAAATAAAAATAAATGTAAAATAAAAATAAAATGATAACTCAATAAAACCCTAAAACAAAAAATAAACCTAAAAATTAATAAAAAATACAACCTAAACCCTAAACTTTAAAAAAAAAACATAAACCTAAAATTAACAAATAAAAATAAACATAAACCTGAACTAAAATAAAGAATACCCAAACCTAAACCAAAAATAAACAAAACCTAAACCCTAAACTAAATAAAATAAAACAAACTAAAATAAACCTAAGCCTAAACTATAAAAAAAACCTTAAAATAAACCTAAAATAAAAACCTAAAACCTAAACCTAGAAAAAATAAAATAAAATCTAAACCAAAACCTAAAATAAAAAAATAAACCTAAACTTAAAAAAAATAAAATAAAAATAAAATAATAAAAAAATAAACACAATCCTAAACCTAAACCTGAAAAATAAACTAAAATAGAAAACCTAAACTAAAATAAATAAACATAAATAAAAAATAAACTAAATAAAAAATAAACTTAAAACCTAAACCTAAAAAATAACTTAAACCTAAACCATAAACTAAACTATAAACTAACCTAAACCCTAAACTTAAACCTAAACTAAAACCATAAAATACAAACCTAAACCCTAAACACTAAAACCCTAAACCTAAATTAACCTAAACCCTAAACCCTAAACTCCTAAACTCCTAATCCTAAACTAAACTAATCTAAACTAACCTGACTATAAACTTAAACCTTAAACCCTAACTAAACCTAAATATAACCTAAACACTAAACTTAAACCTTAAACTTAAACTAAAACCTAAACCCTAAACTAAACTCTAAACTCCTAAATAAACTAAACCTAAAATAAACCTAAAATAAACTCTAAACCTTAAACCTAAACCCTAACCTAAACCTAAACCTAAACTTAAATAAACCCTAACCTTAAAAACTAAACTATAAACCTAAACTAAAATAACTCCTCTAAACCTAAACTTAAACCCTAAAACTAAATCTAAATCCTAAAACTAAATAACTAAACTAACTCTAAATAAATTTAAACCTAACTCTAAACGCTAAACCTAAAACCTAAACCTAAAATAAATAAAACCTAAACTATAATAAACCCTAAACCTAAAACCCTAAACCCTAAAACCTAAACCAAATAAAACTAAACCTAAAAGAAATAAATAAAGAAAACCTAAAGCCTAAACCTAAACCTAACTAAATCTTAAGTAAAACCCTAAACCCTAAACCCTAAAATAAACCCTAAAATAAAACCTAAAACCTAAACCAAAACTAAATGAAATCAAAAAATAAAATAAATAAAAAACCTAAACCTAAATAATATAAAATATTAAAATAAACCTAAACTAAACCTAAAATAAAATATAATAAACTAATAAAAACATACTAAAATAAAATATATAAAAACCTAAACTAACTTAAAAAATAAAATAAACCTAATAATAAAAAACCTAAATAAAATAAAAACTTAACATAAAGTAAAAAATAAAATAAACTTAAAATAAAAAAAAATAAATTAAAACTAAATAAAAAACCTAAACCTAAAAAATAAACCTAAAATAAAACCAAAAAAATAAATAAAAATAACCTAAACCTAACTAAAAAAAAAACCTAAACCTAAAATAAAATAAAATAAACCTAAACCAAAAATAAAATAAACTAAACTAAAATAAATAAAACCTAAACATAAATTTAAACCTAAACCTAAACATAAACCTAAACTAAATAAATTAAATTAAAATAAAATAAACTAAATAAACCTAAACATACTAGTTTATTTAATTTAAATAAATAAATTAAACCCTAAAACTAACTCTAAACCCTAAATTCTAAACCCTAAAACCCTAAACCCAAAACCCTCAAAATGCTAAAAGCCTAAACCTAAACTAAATGAAACGTAAAAGAAAAAAAATGCAAATGAAACCTAAACTAAAACCTAAACATAAACCAATACCTAAATAGAAAATAAAATAAAAAACAAAAACTAAACTAAAATAAAATAAATAAAACCCTAAATTAAACAAAAAAATTAAGTAAACAAAAAATAGAAAACCTAAATAAAATAAAAGCTAAATGTAAAATAAAATAAAATAAACCTAAAATAAAATATAATAATAACTAAATGAAAACCTAAACCCAAAAAAAAATAAACCTAAAAAAATAAAAAGAAAAAACTTAAACACTGAAGTAAAAAAATATTAACCTAAAATAAATAAAATAAAATAAAAATAAACCTAAACTAAAATAAACTAAACAAAAATAAACTAAATAAAATAAAATAAACTAAAAATAAACCTAAACCTAAACTAAAAAAATAAAACCTAAAAAATAAACCTAAAATAAAACCTAAACCTAAACCAAAATAAAAAAATAAAACCTAAACCTAAAAAAATATAATAATAAAAATAAACTAAACTAAAAAAATAAGTGTAAACCTACTACACATTAACCTAAAAATAAGCTAAAATAAAACCTAAAGTAAAATAAATCAACCTAAAATAAATAAACTAAACTAAATAAAAAAATAAACCTAAATAAAAATAAAAAATAAAAAAAACTAAACTAAATAAACCAAAATCTACTGGTTTAAATAATTTAAAAAAAAACCTAAACCCTAAAAATCCTAAATATACCCTAAAATAAACCCTAAGCTATAAAACTAACCTAAACCCTAAATCATAAACCTAAATATAAACTAAACCCTAAACCTAAATAAACCTTAAACCCTAAACTAAATAAACCCTAAACCCTAAAACCCTAAATCATAAACTCTAAAATAACCCTAAACCCTAAAACCTAAACCTTAAAAACCCTAAACTTTTAAGCCTAAACCCGAAACCTTAAACCCTAAACCATAAGCTAACCCTAAACCCTAAGCTAACCCCAAACCATAAGCCCTAAAAACCCTAAACCCTAAACCCTAAATCCTAAAACCTAACCCTAAACCCTAAAACCCTGAACCCTAAACCCAAAAAACCTAAAAACCTAAAAATCTAAACCTAAATTAAATGAAACCTAAAAATAAAATAAATAAATAAACATAAACTTAAATAAAATAATAAAATAAAATAAAATAAAAACCTAAACTAAAACCAAAACCTAAACCTAAATATATATAATAAATAAAAGAGTTAAAATAAAATAAAATAAAGTAAATAAAAACCAAAATTAAATTAAATAATAAAATAAACCTAAGAATAAAAACCTAAATGAAATAAAAACTAAACATAAAATAAAAATAAAATAAAATAAACTAAATAAAAACTTAAAATTAAAAAATAAACATCAAAATAAATAAAAATATAAAACTTAAACCCTAAACTAAAAAACCTAAATCTAAAATAAAAATAAAATAAGCAAAATAAAATAAACTTAAAGATAAACTAAAATATACTAAACTAAAATAAATAAAACCTAAACCTAAACCTAAAATAAATTAAACCTAAACCTAAACCTAAACTAAATAAAATAAAATAAACTAAAACTAGACCTAAACCAAAACTAAAATATAAAACCTAAAAATAAACATAAAATAAAAACATAAAACTTAAACCTAAAAAAATAAAATAAAAACCTAAACATAAACCTAAAAATAAAAAATAAAACATATACCTAAAAAATAAAATAAAAATAAAACTAAACTAAAAAATAAACTTAAACCTAAAAAATAAACTAAAATAAAAAATTAAACTAAAATAAATAAACCAAAAATAAATTAAAAAATAAAACCTAAACCCTAAACTAAAAAAAAAACTAAACCTAAATAAATAAATAAAATAAACCTTAACCTAAACTAAAATAAACTAAACTAAAATAGATAAAACCTAAACCCTAAACCCTAACCCTAAATCATAAACCCTAAACCCAAGCCCTAAACCTAAACCTAAGTAACTAAATAAATTATAAAAACCTAAACCCTAAAACCTAATAAAGCGATTATCCGATTGTGGTGGGGATCTGGAGGTGCTGGTGGATATGGAGGTGGTGGTCGGAGGTGGTGGTCGGAGCGGTGGTGGTTATGGTGGATGGAGGAGTGTTGGAGGTTACAGCCATGGTGGTGGCGGAGGGAGAGATCAAGGATATGATGTTGGATCCCGCTACTCGAGAGGCCGAGGTGGTGCTGATGGGAACTAGAGAAATTGAAGAACGTCTGATCGAATCTGTTGCTTATAGAACTGTGTCTTTACAGTAGAGATGGTTCTAGTAATATATGGTTTTGGATTTGCTCTATGCATGCTCATTTTTTAACTATGTTGTCACTTGTGTCTTAGAAAACTTGGTGTGTTACTTGGTTGATGAAATCAAAATGAAGAAATGTTGAACATAAATTTATTTTTTGTTAGAAAAAAAACCAAAAACCCCAAACCCTAAAATAAAACCTGAACCTAAAACCTAAAACCTAAACCCTAAACCCTAAACCCTAAAAATCCTAAACCTTAAACCCTAAACCATAAACCCTAAAACCCTAAACCCTAAACCCTAAATCCTAAAACCTAAACCCTAAATAATAAACCCTAAACCCTAAACCCTAAGCCCTAAATAAATAAAAAATAAACTAAAAATACTAAATAAACTAAACTTATCGGTTTACTTAATTTAAAAAAAAAACTTTAAACCTTAAATTGTAAACCCTAAATCCTAAAGCTACAACAAAAAACGCACACCTAAACCTTAAACCCTAAACCCTAACTCTAAACCTTAAACCCTAAAAGCATAAACCTTAAAATCCTAAACCTTAAAACCTAAACCCTAAACTATAAACCCTAAATGGTAACCCTAAACCATAAACCTTAAATGTTATAGCCTAAACCTTAACCTAAAGTAACTAAATAAGTTAAAAATAAACCTAATTTTTAAAATCTAATAACCCTAAACCTAAACCTAAACACTATGGATGGCAGAACCTTAATGATAGGAACATTGCCATCAACCATGCGCCTACTTAGTGGAGTAAGGCAAAGGCGAATTATCAGTGTTGGGGAATCTGGAGATGTTGGTGGAGATGGAGCTGGTGGTCAGAGTAGTGGTTGTTATGGAGGCGGGAGGAGCGACGGAGGTTATAGCCGTGGTGGTCGCGAAGGGAGAGATCAGAGATATGATGGTGGATCCCGCAACTCAAGAGATCGAGGTGGTTCTTATGGGAACTGGAGAAACTGAAGAACTACCGATCCAGTCTGCTGCTTATGGAACTATGTTTTAAGAATAGAGATGGTTCTCGTTATCTAGGGCTTTGTATTTACTGTATGCATGATCAATTTTGATCTATGTCGTCACTTCTGTCTTAGAAAACTTGGTGTGTTACTTGGTTGATGAAATCGAAAAAATGGAATGTTGAATCTAAATTTGTTATATTTTAAAAAATAACTGAAAAACCCTAAACCCTAAACTAAAACCTGAGACCTAAACCTAAAACCTAAACCCTAAACCCCAAACCCTAAATCTTAAATACCCTAAACCCTAAACCCTAAATTGTAAAACCTAAACCCTAAACCATGAACCCTAAACCCTACACCCTACACCCTAAATGTTAAACTAACCCTAAACTCTAAAAAGCTAAAAACCTAAACCCAAACTAAATAAAACCTAAAATAAAATAAATAAAAAAGCCTAAACCAAAATAAAATAAAATTAAAACATAAATTAATACCTAAACCTAAACCCAAAAGAGAATTAAATAAAAAACTAAAATAAAATAAATAAAAGCTGAACTAAATTAAAAATATAAAAACCTAAATAAAACTAAACCTAAAATAAAATAAAATAAACTAAAAATAAAATAAAATAAAATAAAAACTAAAAAACTAAACCTAAAAAATAAACCAATAAATAAAACATAAAAATAAATAAAAAAACTTACACCCTAAACTTAAAAAAACATAACCTAAATAAAAATAAAATAAACCTAGACCTTAACTAAAATAAACTAAACTAAAATATATAAAACCTAACCCTAAACCTAAAATAAATTAAACCTAAACCTAATATTAAACTAAATAAATTAAAATAAACTAAAAATAAGCTTAAACATAAATTAAAAAATAAAAACCTAAAACCTAAACCTAAATAAATAAAATAAAAATGTAAACTTAAACTTAAAAATAAAAAATAAAACCTAAACCTAAAAAGTAAAATAAAAATAAAACTAAACTAAAAAAGGGCCTAAACCTAAACCTAAACCTAAACCTAAAAAATAAAATAAAATAAAAAACTAAACTAAAATAAATAAATTAAAAATAAAATAATCCTAAATAAAAAAAAAAACTAAAATAAATAAAAAATAAATTAAATACTAAATAAACATAAACCTACCAATATACTTAATTTAAAAATAAATAAATAAAATAAATAAATAAATAAATAACCCCTAAACTAAACCCTAAAAACCCAACCACTAAACCCTCTAAATCACACAGAAACCCTAAACCGTAAACCCTAAAACCCTAAACCCTAAACCTTTAACCCTAAACCCAAAATCCCTAAAATCTATAACCCTAAACCATAAATACTAAACTCTAAACCCAAAACCTTAAACCCTAAACCCTAAACCCTAAAAATCTTAAAACTTCAAAACCTAAACCTAAACTACATAAAACCTAAAAATAAATTAAATAAAATTCCTAAACCTAAACCTAAAAATAAAATATAATAAAAAAATAAAAAATAAACTAAAAAATAAATAAACCTAAAATTGAAAAACTTAAATAAAATAAAAATAAATCAAAAATAAAAATAAAATAAAATATAAAAAAATAAAAACCTAAACCTAAAAATTAAATCTAAAAAGAATTTAAAAATAAATAATAAATAAAACCTAAACCCTAAACTAAAAAAAACCTAAATTAAAAATAAACAAAATAAAATAAACCTAAACCAAAAATAAAATAAATAAAACCTAAACCAAAACCTAAAATATAGTAAACATAAACCTTAAACTAAATAAATAAAATAAACTAAAAATAAACCTAAACCTAAGATAAAAAAAAAATTAAACCTAAAAATAAAGCTAAAATAAAAACCTAAAACCTAATCCAAAAAAAAATAAAATAAAAACCTAAACCTAAACCTAAAAGTAAATAATAAAATTAGAATAAAAATAAAACAAAACTAAAAAATGAACATAAACTAAACTTAAACCTAAAAAAGCAAACTAAAATAAAAAAGCCTAAACTAAAACAAATAAACCTAGAATAAATAAACTAAACTAAATAAAATAAAAATAAGCCTAAATAAAAGATAAATTAAAATAATAAAATAAAAGAAATAAATAAACCTACCAATTTACTTAATTTTTAAAAAAGAAAAAAAAAACCTAAACCTTAAACCCTAAAACCTAAACCTTAAATCCTAAACCCTAAACTCTAAACCCTAAACCCTAAACACTACAACTAACACCTGATCATAACCCAACCCTCTTCCCTAAACCTAAACTCTTTTCCTTAACCCTCCTAAAACCCTAAACCTGTTTCCCTCCCTGCTCCCATCCCTCCCTAAACTAATCCTCCCACTCACCCCTCCTAAACTAATCTATGCACCACAATTCTAAAAGCTAAATCCAAAACCATAAACCCACCCACTCAACCTAAACCCTAACCTAAACACTAAAGAATAAACCAAACAAACCTAAAATAAATAAAAATAAAACCTAACCCTAAACTATTACCTAAAATAAAAATAAAATTAACCTCACTTAAAATAAACTAAACTAAAATGAATAAATCCTAAACATAAACCTAAAATAAACTAAACCTAAACCCTAAATTAAATAAAATAAAATAAACTAAAAAACTTAATCCAAAGCTAAAAAAATAAAACCTAAAATAATCCTAAAATAAAACCTAACAAAAATAATAAAATAAACTTAAACCTAAAAATATAAACTAAACTAAAAATAAACATAAACCTAAACCTAAACTTAAAAAATAAACTAAAAAAATCTAAACTATAATAAATAAACCTAAAGTTGATAAACTAAACTAAATAAAATAAAAATAAAATAAACTAAAATAAATAAATAAAATATAAATAACCTAAATAAACCTAAACTGTTTACTTAATTTTTTCAAAAAATCGTAAACCCTAAACCCTAAACAATAAACCCTAAACCCTAAACCCTAAACCATAAACCCTAAACCCTAACCCTAACCATAAACCATAAACTCTAAACCCTAAACTTTAAAGTAAAGCTAAACCCTAAACCCTAAACACTAAAAACCCTAAACCCTAAACACTAAAAACTAAACTCTAAACTAACCCTAAACCCTAAACCCTAAACCCTAAAACCTAAATCCTAAAAACCCTAAATCGTAAAACCTAAACCCTAAAAACCCTAAACCCTAAAGCCTAAACACTAAAACCTTAACCCTAAACCCTAAACCCTAATCCTTAACCCTAAACCCTATATCGTAAAAGCAAAAACCCTAAAACTCTAAATCCTAAACATTAAACCCTAAACCCTAAACCTAAAGGTACTAAATAAATTAAAAAAATGTAAATGCTAAAACCTAATAAACCTAAACATAAACCTAAACACTAAGAATGGGCAGAACCCTGACGGCAGGAACATCACCATCCACCAGGCTCAATCTAGATCTGGCGGTGGAGGTGAAGGTAGAGGCTACGGTTATCATAGTGGTGGTGGGGGATCTAGAGGTGTTGGTGGATATGGAGGTGGTGGTTGGAGCAGTGGTGGTTATGGAGGCCAGAGGAGAGATGGAGGTTACAGCCATGGCCATGGCGGAGGGAGAGATCAGGGATATGATGGTGGATCACTACTGGTTCATGGAAATTAAAGAAATTGAAGAATGGCCGATCTGATCTACTATTTATGGAATTGTGTCTTTACAGTAGAGACAGGTCTAGTTATATCTAGGTTTTAATTTGCTCTGTGTGTGCTCATTTTACATTTATGTTATCGCTTGTGTCTTAGAAAACTTGGTGTGTTACTTCGTTGATGAAATCGAAAAGAAGAAATGTTGAATCTTAATTTATTCTTTGTTAAAATAAAAAACCAATAACAAAAAACCCTAAACTAAAATTTGAACCCAAAACCTAAAACTTTAACCCTAAACCCTAAACCCTAAAAACTCTAAACCCTATACCTTAAACCCTAAACCCTAAACCCTAAATCCTAAATCCCTAAACCATAAACCTTAAACCCTAAAACCTAAACCCTAAATCCTAAAACCTACACCTAAACAAAATAAAATAAACCTAAACCTAAACTAAAATAAGCTAAACTAAAATAAATATAACCTAAACCTAAACCTAAAATATACAAAACTTAAACCTAAATTAAAAAAATAAAACCTAAAAATTAACATAAAATAAAAACCTAATACCTAAACATAAGCAAATAAAATAAAATCTAAACCTAAACCTAAAATAAAAATAAAATAAACCTAAAAATAAAAATAAAATAAACCAAAAAAAAATGAACAAAACCTAAACTTTAAAATAAACTAAATGAAAACCTAAACTAAAATAAATAAACCTAAAATAAATAAAGTAAACTAAATAAAAATAAATAATAAACTTAAATAAAAAAAGAATAAAATAAACTAAATAAACATAAACCTACCGGTTTACTTAATTTTTTAAAAAAACCCTAAACCCTAAATGCAAAACCCTAAAACTAACCCTAAACCCTAAAAAACCCTAAACCCTAAAAAACCCTAAATCCCAAACCCTAAACCCTAAACCCTAAATAATGAAAAAAAAAATAAACCTAAAATAACCCTAAACCTAAACCACAACCCTAAACCCTAAACCCTAAAAAAACTTAAACCCTAAATCTAAACTTAAACTAAACTAAATAAAATAAAACCTAAACTGGCTAAACTAAAAATAAATAAATGAAATAAATAAACCAAAACTAAATAAAATAAAGTAAAATAAATAAATAAAATAAATTAAACTAAATAAACTTAAACCTAAACTAAACTAAAATAGATTAAATTAAATTAAATTAAACCTAAACCTAAACCTAAACCTAATCTAAATAAATAAACTAAATAAACCTAAACCTAAGCTAAAATAAAATAAACTAAACTAAATAAACTTAACCTAAAAATAAACTAAATAAATAAACCTAAACTAAAAAATTTAAATAAAATAAAGCTAAACTAAACTAAAACTAAAGTAAAATAAACATCAACCTAAACATAAAACCCAAAATAAAAAAAATAAAATTTACTAAAATAAAATAAACTAAACCTAAACCAAAACTATAAATAAATAAACTAAACTAAACAAATAAACCTTAACTTAATAAACTAAATAAATAAATAAGTCTAACCTAAAACTACTAATAAATAAATAAACAAAATTAAACTAAACCTAAAAATAAAAACTAAACCTAAACATAAAACCTAAATAAAAATAAACCTAAACCTAAACCTAAACAAGCATAATAAACCTAAACTAAAATAAACATAAACTAAAACTAAATAGGAAAAAATAAAATAAACTAAAAAAAATAAACCTAAATAAATAAACCTAAACTAAATAAACCTAAACCTAAACTAAATTTAAACCTAAACTTAAACCTAAATATGTAAACCTAAACTTAAAATAAAACCTAAATAAAACCTAAACTAAATAAAATAAACCTAAACTAAAAATAAACCTAAACTAAATAAAACTAAACTAAATAAAACTAAACCTAAACCAAAACTAAATAAAATAAACTAAATAAATAAATAAACCTAAACTAAATAAACTAAACTAAACTAAAAAAACTAAACTAAATAATTAAACTAAATAAAACTTAAAACAAAAAATAAAATAAATAAATAAACTAAAATAAACCTAAACCTAAACCCAAACCTAAACCTAAATAAACTAAAATAAACTACATAAATTAAACATAAACCTAAACTAAATAAATAAACTAAATAAAATAAACCAACTAAACTAAATTAATTAAATAAACCTAAACATAAATAAAAATAAAATAAAACTTAAAACCTTAACCTAAACCTAAACCTAAAGCTAAACTTAAACTTAAACCTAAACTAAACTAAAATAAATTAAAATAAATTAAAATAAAGTAAACTAAAATCAACTAAAATAAACTAAACCTAAATAAAACTAAACTAAAATAAACTAAAATAAAACTAAACTAAATCAAAAATTTAAAATAAACCTAAACTAATCTAAACTAAACAAACCTAAACTTAAACCTAAACTAAATAAAATAATCTAATAAAAATAAACTAAATAACATATACCTAAACCTAAACTAAACCTAAACTAAATAAATAAACTAAATAAAAAATAAATTAAATTAAATTAAATTAAAACTAAACATAAGCAAAAATAATAAATAAATAAATTAAATTAAAATAAAAACTAAAATAAACTAAACTAAATAAACCTAAAATAAACCTAAACTAAACCTAAACTAAACTAACCTAAACAAAAAAAAATAAAATAAACTAAACCTAAACTAAATAAAATAAACCAAAACTAAACTAAATAAATAAAGCCTAAAAAAAAACCTAAAAACCTAAAACTTAAACTAAAATAAACCTAAACCTAAAGCTAAACCTAAAAAAATTAAAACTTAAACCTAAACCTAAATTAAACCTAAAACTAAGCCTAAACTAAAATAAACTAAACTAAACTAAAATAAGTCTAAATCAAAACCTAAAATAAATAAATAAATAATCCTAATCCTAAACCTGAAATAAACATAATCCTAAACCTAAACTAAATAAACCTAAACCTAAGATAAACCTAAACCTAAAATAAACCTAAAACTAAACTAAACTAAATTAAACTAAAATAAAAAATAAAAATAAATAAACTAAATAAACTAAACTAAATAAACTAAACTAAACTAACTAATCCTAAACCTAAAAAATAAATCTAAACTTAAACCTAAACCTTAAATAAATAAAAAATAAACTAAATAAGTAAATAAATTAAATAAACTTAAACCTAAATAAACGTAAACTAAACTAAATAAATAAAAATAAAAATAAATTAAATAAACCTAAACTAAACTAAATAAACTAAACTAAAACCAAAATTAAAATAAACTAAATGAAACCTAAACCTAAAAATAAACTAAACTAAATAAAAAAAACCTAAATGAAATAAAAAAATAAACTAAACCTAAAAAAACTTAAACCTAAACCTAAACTAAAACTAAATAAACTTAAACCCAAACCTAAAACAAACTAAACCTAAACCTAAATAAAACTAAATAAACCTAAATTAAATAAACCCTAATAAATAAATAAATTGAATAAATATATTAAATAAACCTAAATAAATAAAATAAAATAAACTAAACAAATAAATAAAAATAAAATAAAATAAAATAAAAACCTAAACCTAAACCAAAGCTAAATAAAACCTAAACTTAAACTAAATAAAATAAAAATAAACTAAAGTAAATAAAATAATAAACTAAAATAAAATAAAATAAATATAATAAATAAAAAATAAACTATAAATAAAAATAAACCTAAATAAATAATGTAAGTAAAAAAATTAAATAAATAAATAAATAAATGTAAACCAAAATTAAACTTAAATTAAATAAACCTAAACCGAAACCTAAACCTAAACCCTAAACCTTAAATAAAATAAAACAAAATAAACCAAACTCAATAAAACCTAAACCTAAACCTAAATAAATAAATAAACTAAATAAATAAACCTAAACCTAAACCTAAATAAATAAACAAACAAAAGAAATAAACCACCTAAATATAAACCTAAACTAAACTAAATAAGCTAAAAGTTAAATAAACAAAAAAAAATAAACCTAAAATCTAAGCCTAAATAAAACTAAAACTAAGTAAACTAAAATAAAAAATAAACTAAATTAAACTAAAATAAATAAACCTAAACTAAACTAGAAATAAATGAAAAACTAAATAAACCTAATTAAATAAACTAAATAAACTAAACTAATAAAATAAAAATAAATAAAATAAAACCTAAAAATAAAAAACCTAAACTAAATAAACCTAAATAAACCTAAACCTAAACTTAAACTAAAATAAACTAAAAGCCTAAACCTAAATAAACTAAACTACAAATAAAAATAAACCTTAACATAAAATATAATGAACCTAAACTAAACTATAAAAAAAACTAAATAAAACCTAAACCTAAATGTAAACCTAAATAAAATAAAACATAAACTAAATAAACCTAAATAAAATAAAATAAAAATAAATAAACTAAATAAATCAAAACTTAAATAAAACTAAACTTAAATAAAACTAAAGCCTAAACCTAAACTAAACTAAATAAACTAAAAAATAAACCTAAATCTAAACTAAAAAAACTAAAAACTAAATAAAATAAACTAAACTAAACTAAAAAAACAAAAAATAGATAAACTAAATAAAAAGTAAATAAAATTTAAACCCAAAATAAACCTAAATAAACTTAAACTAAACTAAAATTAAACCTAAACTAAACTAAATTAAAAAAAAACTAAAATAAACTAAAATTATAAATAAAATGTGAACCCAAACTTAAATCTATCTATAAATAATTAAATTAAATAAATAAATGAAATAAACCTAAATAAACCTAAACCTACTAAACTAAAATAAATCCTAAAATAAATAAAACCTAAACTAAAATAAAACTAAAAAATAAAACTAAAAATAAACTAACCTAAACCTAAACCTAAAATAAATAAAACAAAAACTTAAACCAAATTAAACACCCTAAACCCTATAAACCTGGGCCACTAAACCTACCCTAAACCCATCACTAAACCATAAATATTAAACCATAAATCCTACCAAAACCATAAACCTAAACTAAACCCCAAAACCTAAACCTAAACCTAAACCTAAAAACTAAAACCTACTAAACTAAATAAAACCTAAAATAAATAAAACCTAAACCAAATAAAATAAAATTAAATTAAATAAAACCTAAACTAAACCTAAAATAACATAAACCTAATATCAAGCTAAAAAAAATTAAAATTAAAACTAAGATAAAATAAAATAAATAAAAACCTAAACTAAACTAAAAAAAAAAGCAAAAAAATAAACATCCTGTATAAAATAAAACCCAAATATAAAATAAAAAAATAAACCTAAAATAAAATAAAATTAAAACTAAGTAAAAACTTAAACCTAAAAATACAAAATAAAGCAAAACCTAAACCCTAAACTAAAAAAAAAAACTAAACCTAAAATAAACAAAATAAAATTAACCTAAACCTAAACTAAAATAAACTAAACTAAAATGAATAAAACAAAAACCTAAACCTAAAATAAACTAAACCTAAACCCAAACTAAAGAAAATAAAATAAACTAAAAAATCTAAACCTAAACTAAAAAAAATAAAACCTAAATAAACCTAAAATAAAACCTAAAACCTAAACCTCAAAAAAAATAAAATAAAACCAAAATGTAAACATAAAATAAAAATAAAACCTAAACCAAAAAATAAAATGAAATAAAGAAACTAAAAATAAAGATAAACCTAAAACTAAAATAATAAAAGATAAAACCTAAAATAAATAAACAAAACTAAATAAAATAAAAATAAACCTAAAAAGAAAAACTAAATTTAAAAATAATCTAAATAAACCTACATGCGTTCACTATTTCAAAAACTAAAACAATTCACTGACCCACAGGCCCTACCCAACCTTAATCCTTGACCTGGCCCTACCACAGGCCCTAGACCCAGGACCTGGGCCCTGGGCCCTGACCTAAATCCTAAACTGACCCTCCTACCTGAGCCCTAATCAAACCACAACCTCTGGGCTAACTGAGCCTGAGCCCTAAACCCAAACTGACTAAACCCAGGCCCTGACCTGGGCTCTAAACCCTGGGCCCTAAAAACTAAGACTGAGCCTCCACACCACCCAGGCCCTGGGCTGATCTAATAAACCTGAGCCCTAAACCTACCATAAAACCCAACCCTGGGCCACTAACCTGGGCTCTAAACTAACTCCCCAGGCCCTAAACCCTGACCAACCTGACCTACCTTCCCTAAACCCTAAACCTAAATCACACCTAAAACTGATAAACTAAACTAATAAATATAATACCTAAACTAAATAAACTAATATAAATAATAAACTAAACCTAAACCTAAAACTAAACCTAAAATAAATTGATAAAATAAAACTAAACTTAAATAAAATAAATAAAACTAAACTAAACTTTAAAATGATAAAACTAAAACCTAAAAATATTTAAACTACATAAAATAAAATAAAAAAACTAAAATAAAATATAGATATAAAGAAAACCTAAAATAAATAAATAAACCTAAACCCAAAGCTAAAAAACCTAAACCTCAAATAAACAAAATAAAATAAACATAAACTAAAATAAAATAAACTAAACTAAAATAAAATAAACCTAAACTACTTAAAAGATAAACTTAAACCCTAAAATAAAATATAAATAATAAACCTAAACTAAATAAAACTAAAATTAAAATAAAAAACCTAAAATCTAAACCTAAACCTAAATAAAATAAACTTAACCAGAACAAAATAAAATAAAATAAACTTAAAATAAACTAAACTTAAACCTAACATAAACTAAACCTAAACTAAATAAAAACCTAAATAATACTAAATATAAATTTAATTAAAATAAACTAAATAAATAAAATAAACTATTGAGCTAAATAATTCTAATTCTGATTGGTTTTTTAAAATAAAACCCTAACACCCAACCCAAATCCTAAACTGAGCCCACCCTAAAATGACCCTAACCTATAACCCTACCATAACCTAAACCCTAAAATCCTATACCAAACATAACCCTCTAACCTGGTCCCTACCACTGCGCTACCATCCTCCCAAACCCTAAAATAATTACCATAACCCTAAACCCCAAACCCTCCTAATCCCTAACCATACTAACCTGACCTCTAATCTCACACCTAAACCAGATCCCTACCCTCTACTTAAATCATCCAAACTCCCTACCTAAATCCTAATAAATTAAATAAATAATATAACTTATATATAAATAATAAACCTCTAATGACTACCTAAAAATAAATAAAAAATAAATAATAAATAAAAACTAAATAAATAATAAACCTAATAAATGTAAAATAAAATACTAATATAAATAAATAAATACCTAAAATACTAAAATAAAAATAAAACCTAAATAAACCTAAAATAAATAAAATAAACTATAACTAAAAAAAATATAAATAAAAATAAAACTAAAATAAAATAAAATAAATTAAACCTAAATAAATAAATAAACTAAACTAAAATAAAAATAAAGAAAATAAACTAAAATAAACCTAAACCTAAAACTAAAAGTAAAACCTAAAACTAAACCTAAAAATAAAAAATAAAACCTAATAACTAAAAAATAAAAAATAAAACCTAATACTTAAAAGAAATAAAAAAAAATAACTCTAAAATAAATAAACTAAACTAAAAAATTATAACCTAAAAAACCTAAATTAAAACCTAAACTTAAACCAAAATAAAATAAAATAAATCTAAACCTAAATTAAAAAAAAATAAAACCTAAAAAAAAAAAAACTCTTAAAATAAACCTAGTAAACACAAATTAAAAAAATAAAAACTAGAATAAATAAACCTAAAATAAAAAACTAAACTAAATAAAATAAATATAAAACTAAATAAAACAAAATAGATAAAACTAAAGAATGTAATAAACTAAACATATTGGTTTAAATTTTTTTAAAAGAATAAACCCTGTATCCCTATATAAACAAACTAACCCTATTAACTCTCTTGTGACATACCTACCCTACCCTACCATACCCTAAAATCCTACCATACTCTAAACCAACCTGATCACTCCTAACCACCAAACAGCCCACCCACCACTTTATAAAAACTCTCAACCCTCCCACCTATATAAAATAACTCTTGCCTATAAGCATAATCCTAAATCCTAACCACTTCCTAACAAATACCACCACTACTGATATGACCACATTAATCCTACCAAACCCCATCATAAACTAAACCTAAAGAAATTAAATAAAAAAAATAAACCTAAAAACCTAATAACCTAAACCTAAACTAGTAACCTTCACATAGAACATCATTGTCACCATATATCAGTGAGACTAAAAGGGTGAGTTATTGCTGGTGGTGTGGGATCTAAAGGTATTGTGGATAAGGTGGTGGGCGATGGTAGTTCGGTAGGAGGAGGCGGCGGAGGTTACACTCGTGGTGGTGGGTGAGGAGGATCGAGGATATGATGGTGTTGATGGAAGGAGAAAAGAATGGTGATTTGATCTGCACTATGTCTTTATAGTAGAGATGGTTATAGTTATCTAGGTTTTGATTTATATCGTGCTCATTTTTATATGTCATTTGTCTTAGAACTTGTGTTACTTGGTAATGAAATCAAAAAGAAATGTTGAATATGAATTTGTTCTCTATTAAAAAAAACCAAAAACCTTAAACCCTAAACTCGAAACCCTAAACCCAAAAATAAAAATAACATAAAAAATAAACCCTAACCCCAAATGCTAAACCCTAAAAATAACTAAACAAACACAAACCCAAAAGAACCAACCCACCCAAAAACCCTAACCTTAAAAAAACCACAATAAGAATCTAATAAAACACTAAACTATACTAACTAAACTAAAACTAATAAGTAATAATCTAAAATTAATAAATAATAAACTAAAACTAACTAATAATAAACTAAAATAAAAACTTATATAACCTAACTAAATAATAATAACTAAAGACTAATAAATAAATAATAAATAAAACTATTACTAATAAAATAAAAAAACTAATTACTAAATTAAACATAAAAAAACCCACTGGTATAACTAAAAATCTAAACTAATAAAATAATAAAAACTAAACTAAAAAACTAATCTAACTAAATTAATAAAATAACTAATTATTGAATAATAACTAACTAATAATAACTAACAAAGTCTCCTAAACACTAACTAATAAATAACTAATATGTCAACTAAATAAACTAATAATAATTAATAACTAACTAAAATAAACTAAATAATGAATAAAAGTGGTAACTAATAACTAAACTAATAACTAAAACTAAATTAATTTAATAAATAAACTAAATAATAATAACTAAAATAATAAAATAACAAAACTAATTAAAATTATCACTAACATAACACTAAAATAATAAAATAACTAATAAATAAACTAATAACTAAATTAATAATGTAATAAACTAAACTAATAATAAACTAAATAATAAATAAACTAAACATAATAATATAACAACAAAAATAAACTAACTAATACAATAAACTAATAAACTAACTAAATAATTAATAATAATAAAAAAAATAAACTAAACTAAAATTAATAAAAATAAAGAAAAAAACACTAAATGTAATAACTTAATACCATAAAACTAACTAAACTAAACTAAACACTAAAACTAAACTAATAATAATATAATAAGAAAAACAAAATAATAAAGTAATAATAAGAAAATAATAATATAAAAGAACTAAAACCAAAAAAAACTAATTAAACTAACTAAACTAATAAACTAATTATAATAATAACTAAAACTAATAATAATAATAGCGAATAATATTAATAATAATAATAATAATAATAAACTAAATAAACTAAAAACTAAACTAACTAAATTAATAAAACTAATAATAATAACTAATAAACGAACTAAAACTAAAATAAAATAGCTATAACTAAACTAATAAAATATAATAACTAAATAATAAGTAAAAAAACTAATAAACTAATAATAAAAAACTAAACTAATATTATTAACTAATAACTAGTAATAAAAGATAAACTAATAAACAATAAACTAAAAAATCTAATAATAACTAACAAAAAATATATAATAATAATAAACTAAATAAACTAATAATAAACTAATAACTAAACTAACTAATAAACAAACAAACTAATAAAACTAAACTAATTAATAAATAAACCTACATTCTAATAAATAATAAAACTAAACTAAATTAATAAAATAATAATAATAACTAATAATATAACTAAATAACTAACTAAAATTAAACCCTAAACCTAAACTAAAAACCATAAATACTAACTAATAAATAAACATAATAATAACTAAACTTTAACAAACTAATAACTAATAATAAACTAATAATAAAACCTTATAAGATTAATAACTAACCAATAATAAACTAATAAATTAATAACTAAATAACAAATAACTAAATAATTAAACTAATAACTAACTAATAAACCTAATAAATAAACTAATAATAATAATAAAACTAACTATAAATAACTAAACAAAAAAAAAGCTAATATTAATAATAATAATAATAATAACTAATAACTAACTAACTAAACTAATAAAATAATAATAATAAAACTAATAATAAAATAACTAAAAAAATAACTAAATAACTAAACCTAAACCCTAACTAAATGGATAAAACAAAATAATAATAATAAAACTAATAATTATAAAAATTAAAGAAAACTAAAACTAAAATGACTAATAATAAAATAACTAACTAAATAATAAACTAAACTAAAAAAACTAATAATAATAAACTAATAAACTAAAACCCATAACTAAATTAATGAGACTAATAAAATAATAAATGTAACAAAACTAATTAATGATCTAAACCACTAACTAAAAATAAAAAGAATAATAAAACCATAAACAAATAATAATAACTAACTAACTAATGATAACTAAAAAATAAACTAAAATAAACTAAACACCTAAACCCCCCCTCCCCTTAAACTAACCTAAAATAATAATAACTAAAACTAATAAAACTAATCTAACTAAACTAAACATAAAATTAATAATAAATTAATAATAACCTAAAACTAATAAAACTTAATAGTAATTAATAAACACAAAACCTAAAACCTAAACCCTATTATTATGCGATTTTGGGATCCCTAACATTCTTGGTGAGTTTTCGAGCTCTTTCTCTCTTGGATTCCCTATAAATTGTTGGCCTTGGGCCGATATCAACTTGTTCTTGTCATGATTGACTGGCATCGACTTCTTTAAATCCATGGGGTAAATCCCATGTCTGATGGATCCTTTATCAGATTTTGGGTAAACTAAATTACCTACTATTACTAAATCTTTCATAGAAGCTTTAGCTGGTAAGAATTCCTCCACTGAGACTCCTTTGAATTTGCTTCATATGACTTTTAAAGGTACTTTGAAAATTATGATTTCACATGAGGATATTGAAAGATTAGCTGAGTCTTTTTCTTTTTCTTTGATTGAAAAGTTTTCATTTAAACGGCCAAAGATGGAACATATTCGTTCTTTTTTTCATAGCTTAAATTTATCTGGTTCTTTTTATTGTGATTGATGCTAATAAAATTAAGCTTTGACCTTAATTATGGAATAATTTTTCTAGGCATTCTATTTTTAATTATCAAATATTATTCTAAAGTGGACTATGTTTGATGTTATTGAAGAGTCTCTATTTTTCCCATTTGGAGTTCTTTACTAACTTACAGATTCATCTATTTAATCATCATATTATTTATGCTATTGGGTCAAGTTTTGGTTGTCCTTTGCAAGTTGATCAAGCAACAACTGCTTCTTCTAATCCGTATGTTGCTAGAATTCTTGTAAAGATTGATATTACTAAAAAATATCTGAAAGAAATTTGGTTGGGTTTGAAGAAAAGTAGTTATTTTCAAAATGTTGTATTTGAGAACATTTTCATTATTTGTAATCATTGTAAGATTCATGGGCATAAAATTTCTGGATGCTTTATTGCTCATCCCTCTCTTAGGAAGAAAATCACCATATATTTAATTGTTGAAAAATTGATGATTCACTCAAGTTGGATAAAGGAAAAATCTGCTTTTCAAATTTTTGATGTTTTATGAAACGGACTTAATGATTTTATAATTTGTCTAATGAAAAATTGATTTTGATGTTTTGAAAAGTTTTAACTAATATCAAGTGTTTCTTTTTGATTCATTAAATGGAATACATGTAGTTATAATTCTAATGGTTTGGATGTTGTGAATAAGTCCATTCATGTGAATAATTGATCGACACCATTTCTTCTAATTGATATTTGTTTCTTTTCCTATATGGGACAAATTTAAATCAGCTTGACAAACTTCTATATGGTGAAAATTCTTCTTTAAATATTAATTCTCTCATAGTGAAAGCATGATATTCTATTTTGGTAATATATTAATGCTAAGGATTTGAATCTTATTTTAATCACTTAGAAGGTATTGAAAATCTAGATTTTGTCACTTGCTTCTTTTATGAATGAAGACATGGAGGATACTTATCAGATTTTGTTGGAAGGTGAAAATATTGATAATTGTCTTCTTAATAAAGCTGTTTCTACTCCTTTCACTTTTGATTCTAAAATACATACTATTTCTGATTTTCCTTTATCTATCTAATTAACATTCAATTATATGTTTCATACATAGCATTTGAATTGTCAAAATAATAAATGATAATAAATTATGACTATTAAGTATAATTATTTTATTTACTTAATATAATTAGATATTTTAATTTAATTTGAAGGTTATATGATAACTAAAATATGTATGATTAAATATAAATTATATCATAATATTTAAATATTATAAAATTAACAAAAATATATGAAATTTTATATTTCAGTCATTTTATAATCAAGAATTTATATCTAATTTCTTCTCAACAGATTCCTTGGATTTTTTTCCTTTAATTTGATAGGTTATGACGTTTGATTAAAATTGAATTTATTATATCTTTTATTATTCTTTGCTAAATTAAAATATAATAAATTATTCCTTGCTGAAATATATTTTATTATGCAAAAGAATATTGTGAATTTATTTTGAAATCATTTTTATATTAGTCTACAAATTATAATAACATAAACATCTTAGTAAGATCACTTTAAGATATTTATTTAATTATTTCTTATCAATATTAAGTGAGCATTTTATCTTGCCAAAATTTTTAAGTTGTAAGAGATCATTTATATGTTATGAGATCATTTTTGTGAGAGATTTATTTTATCAAAATTTATTATTTATATTTTTCTTTTGTCTTTAAAATTTATATTGGGGTTTGCACAGCCCCTTTGTAGGATTACATATTATTGTAGGGGTTGTACCTTATAGGAGAGTACTATTTGTAAGCTCTTTTGCATTTAGTGGATTCTGTGGGGTAGCTAGGCATGGGCGTAGCTATTTTGGAGTTTGTAAACCACATAAATTATTGTTCTATTGTCTCTCTTTACTTTACTATATTTTTGTTTTTGTTGCATTATTAATTGTATCTTGTCATTATAAAATCAAATATTAATTTTCTATTAAAACTTAAAATTTAAGATTTAACTTTTAAATTTTGAATATCACCCAATTCATCTCTTTCCTCTTGGGTGCTATAGTCATTGTCATCATCACTATACCCATTACAAATCTAGTTTATGTCTTGATTAAGAGCTTTTGCATTTGTTCTTCCATATTCTTTTAGTAGTTTGACTGCTTTGAAGTATGTGGGATTAACCCTTTCTTTCTAAATTATAAACACAAGGCAAATACAAATCAAAAGGTAATTTTATTAAATCTTTATATGAATCATCCACAAGTTCTACATCAACTTCTTGACTTGAGGATGATGCTCCTAAAAAGAACCTTTAAGTCTTCACACCATGGATGACTTAGAGGCTTCCTTAATTACCAAACCCTAAGCTTTTTGAGAGGAAAGTTGGGTTAGAGCTAAGGTTCCCAAATGATGCTTGACTATTTCACATTTAGACTTGGATTCACTTAGGATTTTCTTTGAAGCCCAGTCTTCATCACTATCTGGCTCAAGTGTCGCCCAAGGGAATCTACTCAGAAAGAGGCTTGCTATATAAGACTCATCCTCTGAACTAGATTCTATGTCTATCTAGATAGCGGTGTACTCCATAGGGGACATATCTTTATTGGGTGGCCAATAGAGATTTTCCACCACATTGCCTCCCAACTAGCCTCTTCCTCTGCCGTTGGAGGTCGGTCATCCACCAATATGTTCAAATGGAGTAATGAACTGTGGGTGGAATCTAATGTCAGGCTCCACTTCCTCCTCCAAGTCTATTTCTGATCCCTTTTAGTTTTCTTTTTAATTTTCTCCTTTCTTTTATTTTATTTTTTTATTTTTTTTCTTTTTCTTTTCTTTTTCTTTTTCTTTTTCTTTTTCTTTTTCTTTTATTTTTAAACTTTGGCCAAGTTCACGAGAATAGACTTATTGATTTTGAGGGAGGTAGGCATCCTAATATATGTCGACCTCATGAAATGCAAATGGCTTGAGATCTCCTTTGACACAAGATGATCCCTCTCACAAACTTCATACAGATGTAGAGGATGGAACTATGTTATTCTCATGGTCTCCCAAGCGGCATTGAAAGATGTATTGAGTCATCATGAAACTTGGCTTTGGTCTTCTCATCTATCTCCAAGGGAAACACTATGGAGCCTAAGGCACATTGACCTCACTTGAGTGGATTCAATCTTCCCATCTTAGACTTAGGATTCTTCTAGACACTAAGACTTCCCTAGTCATAATACACTTCTAATAATTAGGTAAACACTTAAGCTAAGCCTAAAGCCATAGATGGGTTAACCAAAGGATTAGGTTATGCCTTAGGGATTAGGATAATCCCACCTACAACCCAAATCCAATCACATTCACCTTCTCAAACTAAACCTCAAGTTCAATTCAAACATCAAATTCAAATCCAAATCCAAACCCAAATTCCAAAACCAAATGATTGAAGCCCATCAAATCCAAACTTGAAACCATTCTCATATGACCTATCCCATGGACTTAGCCAAATCTTAATCCAAATCAATCCAACATTAATTGATTTTCTTATAATCAATATATATCTTCAATCATGTTCCTAAATATAAATCAAATCTACATTCAAATGATCAAAACTAAATCAAACTAAATCAAATTAATTCAAATGCTTCAAAGCCCTATCCCATGGACTTAGCTAAATCTTAATCCAAATCAAGTCAAATGCAATTGATTTTATCACAAATCAATCATATTTTCAATCATCTTCAGAAATTTAAGTGAAATATACATTTAAATCATCAAAACTAAATCAAACCAAATCAAAATCAAAACCTAAGCCACATGACTCAACTCTATGGACTTCGCCAAATTCCTTCATTCCAAAAACCAAATTCAATTGATTTTCTCATTAATAAATCATACCTTCAATCCTACTCACAAATATAAATTAAATCTACAATCATCAAGCTAAACTAAAATCAACCCAAATCAAACCCAACTTAACCCTTTTGACTTGAAATGTTCAAATGAACCAAAACCCATTTAAACCAAGAATTGTTGAATTTATATATTAATCCCAAATCCATATATAAACTCAACTAAATCAAACTCAACCCAAAATCAAGCCAACTAAACACAATTGGTCACTTGACCAAGTGGCCAATTTGACCTATTTGAGCCAAGTTCTATTCCTACCCAAATTGGATTGAACCAAGCCCATGAAAACCTCTCATAATTGTTGATCACCCTAGGTTGATCAATTGTCACAAATTGGGTCAAACCAACTTGGTCATTTGACCAAGTCAACCCTTAACATATGAAAGCCAAATTGCAGCTAAGCCAAATTTCTTGAAACCAATGATTCATACCAAATCAAAATCAATATTTGAATATGACTTGACCTTCAATTGAGTCAAACCAAATCCCAATTGGTACACCTTGAAGTTGACCCAAATTGACCTAAAGACAAATTGGGTCAAATCAAAATATAAACCAAATTGATTGCAACCAATTGCTCATGTTCATTCAATTGATTGTTGAACTTGACCAAAGCCATGATTGGACCCAATTGAACCCATTGACTTTGCCAAATTGACCTAAAGGTTTCAAGTTGGCCTCAAAACCAAATCAAATTATGAAACCAAAGCATAGAATAATCTTTAATTGGTCAATAAACCCAAACAAGCACCCAAGACAAGCCAATTTGGCCAATTTGGACAAATTGGTTAACTTAATCCATTTGACCTAAATTAATTCAAATGAGCCAAAATCAAATCTAAGATAAACTAAACCAAATGAATTGAACTAAAATATCCCAAATGATCATATGAACTTAACTCAACCCTTGGTTTGATTTGACCAATTATTCAACTTGACCCAACCAATTTGACCTAAATGAGTCAAATTGAGCCAAACTAACCAAATCAACTCCAATTGACTTGAAATTTAGGCTAACCCACTTTTGGCTCATTTCAAATCTGCCCAAATCAAATCCAATGCTAAATGATCATTCTACCATTGATTCAAGGGAATCACATGAGTCAAATCACCCAGTAGGTGGTCATATCTATTCCTTGGCCACCTGGTATTCTCCCAATGGTCCACCTAGGCACTACTCCAACCTAACCTAAGGGGTGGTTGGGTCACCATGACCCATGGGAGGTGAAATCACCTCACCCTCCCATTGAGCATTTGAAACCCATATGACACCCATGATTCCTCATTCGCTACACCTCCACCCCTTCAACAAACCAAGCTGAGCCAACTCACCTCCTCCCTGCCACCCATGACTCCCTGAGATGGCCAAACGACCATTAGAATCCAAACCCGATCCCACCATCTGATTAAGATGAAGGGGGTATACACCCCCTCATTTCCACCCAAACACACACAAAAATCATTCCTTAGAGCCCTAGCTACCCAAGACGAGATGCTATAACCATTCCCTAAGCTCCCAAGCTCATTTCGCAATCAAAAAATGCCATTCTGTCCATCCCAAATAGACACTTATTTGACCTAACTTCCCCATTTCTCCATCAAACTCAAATTAACTTTACACACCTTCCTAGGCCATCGAGCAAGAATGAATCATCTCCCAAGCTTCCAAGCACCGGAGGTGACTTCAATCAAAGCCCAAATTAAATCATCGATGGCCTTCGAGCAAAACATCAAGGAATTGATCCAATTTTACTCAGTGGCTTCATCTCCACTAGATGAAGCTTCTCAATCATTTGAAGCCGGTCTTGAGCTCGTGAGGTATGCTTCCAAAACTAATCCTTAGGAAAAATGGTTGGAGCTTTTGAAGAAAACTTGCTTCTCATGTGATCTTGACCATTGGATCCCTCCATCAATGTGTGAAGGTGTGGGATCTTTGAGTTGATCACTCGTAAGCTCGATCAAGTGTGCATTGGTGGACGGACTCGCATTAGTTAGATCATGCACCTCCATTCCGAGATTGGAACGGACGATCGTGATTAGATCCACTAGATTGATCTGATTTAATCCTATTAAGCTATGGGATTAATAATAGACATCCAATATTAGATCAAATGACAGAGGAGAAAGCGCATCTACCATAGGCAGAGATAAGTTTTAAGTAGCCAATCTCGGCCATGGAAAGCACGTGCATCGCACACATGGTGCCAATAGATTAGGCTTTAATTTGGCTTAATTAATCATTTTAATGCTAAAACTTCTAAAAATCATAAAAAATCATGAGAAATAAAAATGCAAATAAATACTATTTTAAAGGTATTTCGAGGAGAATTAATTAAAAATGATCTTAACTATTTTGAATAGTAATTATGGTTTAATTAAAGTTTAATTACAAAATTAATTATATTAATTTCTCCTTAATTACTTGAGCAATTAATCACATATTTTGTGGGTTAATTTAATGGGATGACCTCTACCTCCCATGATTTTCTTGGGATTTATTGCTCACTTAATTATCAAAATTGACTAACTAAACCTTAACTATTTTTTTATGATAATTAATGATTAATTAATCCCACAAAGAGTAACAAATTGGTTAATTAAATTAATCATTATTCATAAGTAAGTGAACTAAGGAATAGGGTTGGGACCCCTTTCCCTAAGTTCATTTCACCCATTTTTAAAATGAAATTAATCAAGATTATAGTAATTAATTAAATAACTTAATAAAATTAAAATCATAATCACATCACACCTTAATTAATTAAATCATGGGGTAGATATTTTGGTGTTTAAAAACCTAAAAGAGTTTAATGAAATTATAATTAGTCCACATGGGTGGGAAAATCATAAGAGTAATTAATTAAGTCACTTAATCTAATTAACTATTAATCATGAGCCAATTGCAATAGGCACCTTTTATATCCTAGGATCATTGCAAGTTTATTCTCCATGCATATCATGTTGGCTCATTATTATTTAGTTAATTACTTTAAGGTGACATAGGTAAGGGTAATTAATTCATTTAATTAAGGGATCAACTTAATTAACCCATAAAATTAACTTAATTACATTTCCTTAAATTAAATCAAATTGCTAATGTGGGAATGGTTTTAAAACAATAAGTGATGATTTCACTTCTCTTTAAATTAAATGAAATTGAAAACTTAATTAATAAAGAAGCTTTGGTTGCTTTAAATAATCTTATTTGATTGTCCTTAAGAACTAGTTTGGTTGAATGAATCACATGCTTATAATTGATTATCCACTTTCTAATCATGTTAAAATTGGTACGTCAATTGAATTCATGCATCCATCAAAATCAAGTAAAATAAAATGAATTTCGTTTATGTAAGGTTGCATGTGTTGATTTAATTTAATATACGTGTGGCTATTATCACTATTAAATCCAAATGTATTTTTCAAAAGCTTATAAATGAATAATAATATGTGTTATAATGGTAGTTATAAATACATATGAAATGCATGTGTTTATAGCTTAAGTGTATGAATTTTGAGTTCTCTTTCCTCTATTCATGTGTTGATTTATATAAGATTGAATGGTAATGGGTATATAGTACGGACATCCAGGAAAATGAGGCTTTAGCTAGCCCCAAGGAGGTCATTTGATTACCATCACTTCTGGTTTAACGGCACGTACCCATTTGATTTCATTCTTATTTATTTCAACATTAGAATTTGGATAAAGCTTTAATTCATATATATAAATAATTCAATCAAAAATATAGAATCTTTGCATGATTTTCTTACCCTCATTTATGCATACATCTATGTGTGTCCAAGAAAAGCAAGTATATAGTCTGGACATCCTGGGAATACGAGGCTTTAGGTAGCCCCAAGGATGTCATTTGATTACCTCACTTCTTTGATTTAACAATGACATTACTATATATTTGTATATGTATATGTATATGTATATGTGATTAGTGAATGAAAATCCCATTTTACATTAAAGTTGCATGCATTCATAATTAACTAAGTGGGTGAATTAATTAGTCATATGATTTAGAGCTTACTTCCTATGTTCATGTATAAAAATTTACATATGTTTGAATGCAAATGGGTATATAGTGCGGGCATCCAGAGAATACAGGCTTTAGCTTTAGGGAGGTCATTTGATTAACTCACTTCCTGGTTTAACAATGGCACATACCTATTTACTTTCATTCTTATGTCTTTTTTTGTATAAGAATTTGGATAAAGTTTGAAATTAATATGTTTAAATAATTCAATAAAATAAAATATAAATTCTAAACATACACATATATTCATCATTTAAGTGTGCTAAAATATGTTGCATGTATAGATACACTTAAGATTAAATCATATGCATGTTACATGTGATGGAAAGGAATGATTTAATATGTCATGTGGTAGTAATTCAATTAAATTAATCTTAAAATGCCTTTCATTTTGAATAGGATTATTTAAAGTGAACCAAAACTTAGGATTAATTAAATCATTTAATAATCCATTCACTAAAGAGAACTAAATCAAATTAATATACTTTAGAAAGTGACTTAAGGCAGGGATGAAAGAGGGAAATCCTCTTTTCCTCTCTTTATAATACTTAGTTGCTAAGTGTAATCAAATGAAACAAAAGAAAACACAAATTAAAATTCTCAAATCAATTAAACTACTTCAAGTGAAATCAACCTTTCATGTTAAATTGAATCCTTCTACACTTTGAAAATACAACACTAATGTCTAACAAGACTTACCACATAAGCTTTAATACACACATTAGAATTAAGTCACCACTTCTAGCTCTAAGTTAGGACAGTGTATGATGTGATGTATGTTTTGTTTTATGATGTATTATTTTTGATTAAATGTTAGGGTGTATGCTTCATAGACTAGATGATAGGCCAATATTAGCCTAATCATATTTTCTACAAGAGATTATGCTTAAGATATGCTTAAAAATAAATGTGAATGCTCTTTTTGTAGGTTGCTTAAATCCTTAAGCATAATACAAGTTAGGATAGGTGGGCTTAGTTACCCATGTGTAGGATGCTAAGTCCAAATTATAAATACAACTACTCATAATTATATGTATATTTAGCTAACCTCTATTTTGCAGGTGTAGTTAGATTGACTTTTCCCACATAAATGTAATTTTTGTAATAGGAATTAGGATTAGTGCTATGGGATTAGGATGAGCAATGGCCAGATGGCTTTGTCCTGGGGTGCCCTATAATGCCTTTGAAGCAATCACCATCCAAAGTAAAGAAGGAACCAAATCAGAAATGGAGATATGAAGAAAGAAGACCTCCATAGCATTTAGTACAATTATAATTATTCTTATATATTCTAGGTTGTATAAGGGTAAAGCTCAGCTACCCATCTTTTCTCCCTTTGGGTTGTACGGAGGTACCCGATCGCATCGGCCTTTTATTCTTTTATGATAGTTTATATAATTATTTGATATTATGCTTACATTGTGCATTAGGACTGCATGTTTTTCATAGTTTCTTAAATGATTGATGCTTTAATGTGTGGCTTGGATAAGATTAGGCTCTTAGAGTAAAAATAACTATTTTACCCAACTAATCACTCATAACTAAATTTTAAACAACTCATAACCTCATCATAAATCCTAAGACATAAATAAGATAATTAAAGATTTAGCACCCCTTAGTTGTATGGTTGTATGTTTCACATCATGCATGCATATTCTTTCTCTCTTGAACATGAAGGATCTCCATCCTTGCATGATAAAGGAATGCTTGACACGAGGGCATCCCTTGTGGTGGAGAACACCTTCTTCTAGCTGATTTGACCTATAACCTATTTAGGCATAAAATCCTAAATCCTATCAAAATAATGTGTCTAAATGAAATAAAAAAAAGATTTTGCATCTATAAATTAAGTCATATGCTCATACCACTCATGCTAGTCTCTTAGAGTGTGTGTTTAGGACTTTAGTCTCTTTCAAACAAAATAACTACCCTAGCTATCTTGCAATCAAAAGACCAGACTACATGGTTTTAAAATCGTAGGACTAGTTAGCTAGCCACTCAGGGTTATAAGGTGGAACAATTTATTCTCTCTCTTGTGGAGGTAAACCCTCTTATGTCACTTTATATTAGGTCGTGCTTTGCTTCATGTTTCCTAGATTTTGGATGCAGGTAATATTTTCTTGCTCTGAGCATAAATCCTCACCTCTTAGGCATAACCACAACCTTGTGTTAGTGGATTATAAGCTCTAGTAATCTAATTAAAATTTACCTCAACTTCAAAATTATAAAGGCCAACCATAGGATAGATTAAAATGCTCACTAGGCTTCCTAGTATCATGAGCATTTTCTACTTATTTCATTTAGATTTCAAAAATAAGTCTTGTCCTTAAACTTTCCAAATTGATTTTTTAAATACAATAAATCCTTTGATAGTCTAACCTTGAAATCTTTGGAGATGATAATTGTCAACTTTAATCGAGAGTATTCTTAGAAAATTTCATTTCTTAAGATGTAATTAACTATGGAGGCTTACCTCCATAAGTAAATTAAGAATCTGGTTTAATATAAACTCTATTTTATTAATCAATATAAAGTAGGGGAAAAATCTCAGGTACATTCGAAGACCCATCATGCCTTAGGAGTCCTTATTATGTGATTAGGTTCATTGTAGGGTGTTGCCTCTATCTTTCGAGATAGTACATAATATCTCAATGTTGTACCCGATCACCTCAAAAAGACCCCCCTATGATCTGCGTGGTGTCCCTCTACGATCTCACCTTATTCATTGAATCTTTTCAACATCATTCTTTCTTTTTGGAGTTTGGAGATGTCGATCCTCAAGTAGGCAATGGTTCTTAGACTCATAAAGTTGCTGATACACCTGTGTCAACCAGAACTTTGGATAGCCTGTATCTGCCAACATCCATTGTAATGTAAAGAGGTAGTTGTGCTCGGTCGTTCCTTAGAGTAAGTCTTCATCGCTGAGTGTAACTAAATAATAATCCAAACCTAAAAAATAACATAAAAATAAAATTTAAAAATAAAGAAAAAATAAAACCTAAACCCAAAACTAAATAAAAAACATAAACCTAAAATAAAAATAAAATAAAGAAAATAAAATAAACCTAAACTAAATTAACTACAGTAAAATAAATAAAACTTAAACCTAAATAAAAATATAAACTAAACCCTAAATAAATAAAATAAAATTAAATTAATCTAAACCTAAAACAAAAAATTAAAACCTAAAATAAACCTAAAAAAACCTAAAACCTAATCCTAAAAATATAAAATAAAAGCGTAAAAATAAAATAAACAAAACCTAAATAAAATAAAAAATATAACTAAACTAAAAGATAAACTAAACCTAGGCCTAAAATAAACTAAGATAAAACCTAAATTTAAGATAAAGGCTGAATCAGAATCAAAGAAAAGGCTAAAGATATAAAGAATGAACTAAATGGGCTGCACTTGTTTAAGATAGATGAATAAACAACCTGACCTAACTACTCCTACCTGGGCTCTGAAATAAACTGAGCCACTGCCTGAGGCCCTGGGCTGGGGCCTGGGCACTGAGCCAGGCCAGGCCCAGCCACTGGGTGCTGATCATCCCCAGGACCCAGCCAGGCCCTGAGTAGACCCTGGGCCACTGAGGCCATGGGTGGCCTAGACTGGGCCTGGGCCAGCCAGTGCCACAGGCTGCTGGGCAGCAGGCCTGACTGATGACCTAGGCCCTACTGAGCCACTGGGCCCTGGGCTGGGCCAGGCCTGGGCCACAGGCCACCAGGCCCTGGGCCCAAACTGACCTGGGCCACTGAGCTGAGATCCACTGATCCACAGGCCACAGCCAGATCTTAGGCCCTGGCACAGGCCCAAAGGCTTAGAGCTGAGCTGAGCTAGATAAGACCTAAAGATTAAATAAATAAATAAAGCTTGAGCTAGTGAGATAAAAGAAAATAAAATAAACCTACCTAGGCCTAAAAGATAAAATGTAAATAAACTGATAAAGATAAATAAAACCTAAAGATTAAAAGATAAAATAAACCTAGATAAAACTAAATAATAAAACTGTAAAATAAAAAAAAATAAACCTAAAATAAAATAATAAGATAAAATAAAAAATAAATAAACCTATAAAATAAACTTAAAATAAATAAAAGCTAAACTTAAAATAAAAATAAAATAAAATAATAAACTAACTAAACTAAAATAAACTAAAAAATAAATAAACTAAACTAACCTAAAAAAACTAAACTACTAAAAAATATGAAATAAAATAAACTAAAATAAACTTAAAGTAAAAATAAAACTTAAAATAAAACTACCTACTAAAAAAATAAATAAAACCTAAACTAAACTAAAATAAAAATAAAACCTAAAAAATAAAATAAAAAACTAAAGATAAACATAAACTAAACTAATCTAAATACAAGATAAAACTAAAACAAATATAAAGTACATAAAAATAAAATAAACTAAATGTATATAAAATAAACTTAAATAAATAAATGGATGGGTTTGCTTTTTTTTAAAAAAACTTAAACCTGACCACTGAGCCCTAGATCCTGCTGCCAGGCCCAGATCTGACACTGACCACTGGGCCCTGCCAGACTAAGGCCCACACCCAGAACAGGCCACTGGGCCAGGCCACTGACCTAAACCTAATAAACCTATTAAATAAAACCTGACTAAATAAAAATAAAATCACTAAAACTGACTAATAAATAAAATTTAAAATAAACTAAGATAAAATATAAAGATCTAATTTACTAAATTTTAAACATGGGTTTAAAAAATAAATAAACCAATAAAATAACCTACCTAAATAAAGATAAAAACTAAAAGCTAAAATAAAATAAAACCTAAACAAAAATAAAATAAAATAAACTCATTAAAATAAATCTAAATGAAACGATAAACTAAAATAAAACCTAAACTAAATAAATGCACTAAGATAAAATAAACTAAAATAATAAATAATAAAATATATAAATGTAAAAATAAAACTAAATACCACTGGGTTTGCATAATTTTTTAAAAAAACACACTAAACCAAAACTAAACCTGGGTCTACCTACCACTGACCCTAAAGTGTATGGTTGACCAGCCCTAATCCTAACCTACCTAAAAACTAACCACAGGCCCACCACTGAGCTGAGCCCAAACCTGGGCCCAACCCTAGACCCTAAAACTTAGGCCCACAGACCAGAGCCTAAACCACACTAGCCACAGAGCTGAAAATATAAAGACACAAAATAAATATAAAAGATATAAACCTAAATAAAAAATAAAATAAAAAAACATAAACAAGCTACATACCTAAACCTAAAATAAAATAAAATATAAAATAAAAAAGCTAAAATAAAATAAATAAACCTAAATTAAATAAAATAAACTAAGATAAAAAAATAATATGGATTAAAATAATAGATAAATAAAAATAAAATAAATAAAATTTAAACCTAAAAAATAAACCTTAAATAAAATAAAATAAACTAAAAAAACTTAAAGATAAAGAAATAAAATACTGAATAAAATAAATAAACTGAGCCTAGGCTAAAACCTAGGCCTAAAATGACCTGAGCCCTAGGCCAGATAATAAAACCCTAGATCTTGAAGCTAGCCTGGGCCCCACCTGGGCCATAACCACATCTGTAGGCCACTGAGATCCTGGCTACGCTGATTATGGGCCAAATGACCTGAGCCACTGATCACAGGCCCTAGGCCCTGATATCCTGACCCTGGGCCATGGGCCACACCCTGAGCCTGTCACAGGCCACAACTGGCCTACCCTAGACCACAGGCCAAAAATAAACTGACTACTAAATAAAAGAATATGTGTGATAAAACCTAAAGCAAATTAAAATAAAATAAATAATAAACCTATAACTTAAACCTACCAAATAAATAAATAAATAAAATAATAAAATAAAATAAAATAAACCTAAAAAAGAAAATCAACCTAAGAATAAAAATAAATAAATAAAATTAAAATGTAAAATAAAAAAAATAAAATAAAAATAAAATAAAAAACCTAAACCTAAATAAATAAAATAAACCAAATAAAATAAAAAAAAATAAAATAAAATAAACTAAAACTAAACTAAAATAAAAAAAAATAAATAAAACTAAACTAAACCTAAAATAAACTAAACCTAAACCTAAACTAAAATGAAATAAAATAAACTAAAATAAAACTAAACTAAACTAAAAATAAAAAATCTAAAATACTAAACTACTAAAATAAATTAAAACTAAATAAACTAAATAAAAAAAATAAAATAAACTTAAATAAATAAAAACCTACCCCTAAAAATAAACTAAAATAAAACCTAAACTAAATTAAATAAACATAACATAAATAAACTAATGTAAATAAAATAAAGATAAATAAATAAAATATAAAATAAACTTAATAATATAAACCTAAACCTATTTGCTTTTTTAAAAACCCTAAAAACCTTAGGCTCTTAACCCTACACTAAAATCCTAAACCACTATGACCTAGGCAAAACTGAGCCATAACCCACAAGCATAAGGCCAAACCCAAATAAATAAACCTAAAACAAAAAAAATCTTAACCATAACCTAAACCACTAAAGATTGAGATTAAAACCTAAAAAATAAGATTGATCCTGACTACTAAAATAATAAAGAAAAAATAAAAATAAAATAAATAAAAATAAAGCTTAAACCTAAATAAAATTAAAATAAAACTACCCCAGATAAAATAAAATACCTAAATAAAATAAATAAATCAATAAAGATATAAACCTGAGCCTAAGATATAAGCTAAGATAAACCTAAACTAAATTAATAAACCTAAAATAAACTATGCTATAAATTAAAATTAAAAGATTAAAAGATATACACCTTGGGTTTGCTTGGTTTTTTAAAAAAACTCTACACAAGACTTGCAAGGCCCTAGGCAAAGATCTGAGCCCTAGATGTGTAACTGGGCCACACCCTAGGCATGGGCCCTTGGCCCTGAGCCTAAACAGGCCAGGCCCTTAGGCCAAAGACTGGCCAGGCCACTGGGCCCACTAGGCCCAGATCAGGCCAGGCCTGACCTGAGCCCTGGGCAAAGCTGAGAAACCCTGATACAAGGCTAGGCCTAAACCCCAGACCCTGGGCCCTAGACCCACTGGATCCTGAGCCCAGCCAGGCCTGAGCCTGGGCCTTAAAAGGCACAAACTGACTAAACTAATAGACTTAAAAATATGATAAGATGACCTAAAATAAAGATAAACATAAACTAAGACCCTGATCTGAGCTAAATAAAATAAAATACTAAATAAAATAAAATAAAATAAAACTAAAAAAATAAAATAAACAGAATAAAACCTATAATAAAAAACATAAAATAAAATAAAATAAACTTAAAATAAGTAAAATAAAACTAAATAAATAAACCTAAATTAAACAAAAAATAATAAAAAATAAAATAAAACTAAACTAAAAACTAAACCTAAAATAAAATAAAATAAATAAAATAAAATAAAAAACTATCTAAATATAAATAAATACCTAAACCTAAACTAAAATAAATAAACCTAAACTAAAATGAAATAAAATAAACTAAAATAAACCTAACTAAGAAATAAAACCTAAAAATAAACAAAACAAGATAAAATAAAAACCTAAAATGTAAACTAAAATAAAATAAAACTAAATTAAAATAAATAAACAAAACCTAAAAATAAACTAAATAAAAAATAAAATAACATAAAATAAATAAATAAATAAAATAAAAATAAAAATAATAAACTTAAATAAATACCTAAAGTTTACTAATTTTTTTGTAAACCCTAGGCAAGCCTTGACCCTAAACACTAAATCCACAAATCCTAAAACCCTAAAACACAAAATAAAAACTCACAGAGCCAAGCACAAAATACTATAAACAGAGCCCTAACCACTGACCAAGAGAAACAACCTAAACCTAGATTAAAGATCTAAAACCTAAATAAATAATAAAAAGTGTAATAATAAAAAACTAAAACTAAACTACATAAACCTAAAATAAATTAAAATAAAATAAATAATAAAATAATAAAATTAAATTAAAGATAAAATAAACTAAATAAATATAGATAAATAAAAAGCTAAAAACCAAAAAAATAAAACTTGTGGCTAAAACCTAAATAATAAAATAAAACATAAACCTAAACAAAATAAAAAAATAAAACCTAAACCTAAAATAAAAAAATAAAAAAACTCAATAAAATAAACATAAACCTAAAAAATAAAATAATAAAACTAAATTAAAAAAAATGGTTAAACTAAACTAAATAAAAAAATATAAAATATAAAAAATAAACTAAATGAACTGGACAACTGGTTTGTGATTTAAAAAGAAAACCTAAACACTAAAGGCAGAGCCTTAAACCCTAAAATGTTCACCCCCCTAAATCCTAAATAAAACTTGACCTAAATAAAATAATCCACAAACCCCAAACCCAGGCACAACCAAAACTGAGCCCAAGGCCGGCACAGGCCTACTAGGCCCTGACCACTGGCCCTAGGCTGAGCCTAAGCTCACAGGCCACTGAGCCTAGGCAAAACCTAAACTGAGCAAAATAAACCTAAAATAAAATAATGTGTGAGCCTAGCTATAAATAAATAATTATAAATAAAATAAAGGCACAAATGACCTGAATTAAAATAAATAAACTACTAAAATAAACTAAGATAAAATAAATAAAACCTAAACTAAACAAAATCACTAAAATAAAACCTAAATAAGATAAAATCTGTGAATAAAAAATAGATAAACTTAAATAAAACTAGTAAACACAAACTAAACCTAAAATAAATAAATAATAAAACTAAACAAAAGGCTAAAAGTACTGAAACTTCAAGATAAAATAAAATAAACTAAAACTGAAACTAAAATTAAACAAAATAAATAAAACTGAAACCTAAATAATAAAATAGCTGAAACCAACTAAACCTAAAATAAAAATTACCAAAAAACCTAAACTAAAACTAAGTAAAATAAAAAATTAAATAACTACCTAAATAAATAAAATAAAACTAAAATCTAAACTTTAAAAATAAAAATAAAACTGATCTAAAATAAAATAAAAAAACTAAAACTAAAAAATAAACATAAACTAAACCACAAAACTAAATAAAGATAAAAGGAAAAAGCTAAGATAAAATAAAATAAACATGGATAAATAAAATAAAATAAAATAAAACTAAAAATAAAATAAAATAAACTTAAATAAACTAAATAAACTAAACCTACTTAATTTGTTTTTATAAAACTAAACTTTAAATCCAAAACCTAAAATCCTAAATGAACTAAACCCTAATCTTAAACCACTAAACCATATAAACTCTCCCAAATAAAACAAAAATACCAAAATCCTAAACTTAAACCACAAACCCTAATACTAAAACTAAATAAATAAATAAAACTTAAAACCTAAATAAATAAATAAAAATAAAATAAACATAAAAAGCAACTAAAACCTAAAAAAACTTAAAATAAATATAATAATAAATAATAACTAAAACTTAACTAAAATTAAAATAAACTAATTAAAACCTAAATTAAATACAATAAACTAAAATAAACTAAACCTAAACTAAAATAAAATCTAAAATAAACCAAAAATAAAACCTAAAACCTAAAAAAATAAAATAAAACCTAAAAATAAAAAAATGAAACCTAAAAAATAAAATAAAAATAAAACTCAATTAAAAAATTAATCTAAACCTAAAAAATAAACTAAAATAGAAAACTTAAACTAAATTAATTAAACCTAAAATAAATAAATTAAACTAAATAAAATTTTAAAAATAAAAAAAACCTAAAAAAATCATGTAGGAACATCATGGTCAACCATGCTCAGTGTAGATCTTGCAGTGGAGGAGAGGCGGAGGTGGTGATTATCACAGTGATGATGGGGGATCTGGAGGTGCTAGTGGATATGGTGGTGGTGGTTGGAGCAGTGGTGGTTGGAGACGCGGGAGGAGTGACGGAAGTTATAACTTTGGTGGTGGCAGAGGGAGAGATCGAGGATATGATGGTGGATCCCACTACTCGAGAGGCCGGGGTGATTTTGATGGGAACTGGTAGAAAATTGAAAGCCAATCAGATCTACTTGTTTATGGTGTCTTCTATAGAGATAGTTCTAGTTATCTAGGGTTTTTAATTTGCTCTATGCATGCTCATTTTTTATCTATGTCCTCCCTTGTGTCTTAGAAAACTTGGCATGTTACCTGGTTGATGAAATTGAAAAGAAGAAATGTTGAATCTAAATTTGTTCTCAGTTAAGAAAAAAACCAAGAACCCTAAACCCTAAACTTTAAACCCTATATCCTAAAACCAAAACCCTAAACCCTAAACCCTAAACCCTAAAATAAACTAAACCACAACTAAACCTAAACCTCAGTAATATGAATAAAACCTCACTTACCTTAAACCTATAAAAACCCAAACCCCAAAGTTAAAAAAAACTAAACTAAATAAAACCCAAAATAAAATAAAATAAAAAAAATAAAATAAAATATAAAAATAAAATAAAATAAAATAAACTAACCAAACTAAAACCTAAATGTAAAAAAAGAAAATAAAAAAATAAATAAAACTAAATAAAATAAAATAAATAAAACTTAATAAAAAAGAAAATTAAAACCTAAAAAAAATAAAAAATAAACTAAAATAAAAATAAAATAAACCGAAAATAAAATAAAATAAAACTAAATAAAATCTAAACCAAAAAATAAATTGAAAATAAATAAATAAAATAAAATACCCTAAATAAAAGAGAAAATCTAAAACCTAAAATAAAATAAATAAACCAAACTTAAGCTAAAATAAAGCTAAAATAAAACAAAACTTAAACCTAAAATAAAACATAAACCAAACCTAAAACTAAATAAAAATAAAATAAAATATAAAATAAACCTCAGACTAAAAATAAAACCAAAATAAAACCTAAAATAAAACCAAAACCTAAACTTAAAGAAATAATTAAAACTAACAAACCTAAAATAAAAAATAAACCTAAACTAAAAATAAAATAAAAATAAAACTAAACTAAAAAGTAACTTAAACCTAAACTAAAAAAGAAACTAAAATCAAAACTGAAATAAAATAAAATACAATAACAACAAGGCCTTTATCCCATTAAATGAATCTTCGACTCCATTGTGTTATGTGTCTAATTCTCATTCAATTCAACTATACTAATGTCATTTTTTATACATCTTAACCATGTCTTTTTAGTTCTACATCTACCTTTCTTAACATAAGGCAAATCCAATGCATCTACTCTCCAAACCGAGTCATTGGATGACGCTTTATGTGGCCAAACCATCTTAAGCCACTCTCTCTAATTTTATCTACCACTGGAGCTACTCCAACTTTTTCCGAACATACACATTACACATTTTATCTCTAAGAGTAAAGCCACTCATCCACTTGAGCATCCTCATCTCTGCAACATTTAACTTAGTCTCATGCTTCTCTTTTAATGGCCAACATTCTGCACCATAAATCATTGTAGGTCTTACCACCATCTTATAAAATTTTCCCTTAAGTTTAAGCGGTACTTTTGTATCACACAATAGGCCAAATGCATTCCTCCACTTCAACCATCCAACTTGAATTCTACTAATAACATCTCCATCTATTTCACCATCATTTTGAACAATACAAACTAAATATCTAAATCGCTCACTCTTTTTAATGACTTGTTCACCTAATGTCGCAACACTACCACTATAACTTCAACAACTAAAATTACACTCCATAAATAAAACTAAATAAATAAAAAAAAATAAAATAAACTAAATAAATTAAAAGTTTACTAAATTTTAAAAAATAAAAGTTTTTAAAAATTAAAAAAAAAAACCTAGTCTCTAAGCCCAAACCCTAAACCACAACCAACCCTAAACCCTAAAACCCTAAACTTAAACCACCCTGTACTACCAACCCTAACCAACCACTGACCATAAACCCTAAACTGATAAAACTAAACCCACAAACCTAAACCTAGAACTAAACCTAAAATAAAACTAATAAATAAACCTAAAATATAAATAAATAAACCTAAATAAAATAAATAAATTAAAATTAAAACTAAACCTAAACCTAAACTGAAAATTTAAAATAAAACTAAACTAAAATAAAATAAATAAAATCCAAACTAAAATAAAATAAATAAAACTAAATTAAAATAAAATAAACCAAATAAAACCTAAAAAATAAAACCAAATGTAAAATAAAAAATAAAATAAATAAAATAAGATAAAATAAATAAAAAACCTAAACCTAAATAAAATAAAATAAACATACTAAATAAAATAAACCTAAACCCTAAATAAAATAAAATAAAATAAAACAAAATTAACTAAACTACAAAAATAAACCTAAAACCACAAAATAAAACTAAAACTAAAACAAAATAAAATAAAAATAAAACCTAAAGCTAAAAATAAAAATATAACCTACCAAAAATAAAATAAATAATAAACTAAATACATAAACCTAAACTAAACATAAAAACTAAATTAAAATAAAAAAACTCTAAACTTAAATAATAAAAATAAACCTACATAAAAATTAAAATAAACTAAAATAAATAAAATAAACTAAATAAACTAAACCTCTGGTTCATTTTTAAAAAACTAAACCCATCTCCCTAAACTAAATCTAAAAACACTAAATGATCCCTAAAACTAACTGAGCTACCTCTAAACTCTGGGCCTTCCACTGACCACTGAGCCATAACCCCAGGCCACTGAGCTAACTGATATACTGAGCCTAAAATAGACTAGTCTAAATTCCCTGATCAACCTCCACCCTGATCACTCCCCCAGGCCCACTCACCCAAACCCTGACCTAACTGGGCCTCACTGGGCCACTGAGCCCACACTAAGGCCCTATTAAACCCACAATCATAAGAAGGCCCTGACACTCCACTGACCTAAAACCCTAAAACCTAAAAAATCACAAAGTAAATAAAACCTAAAAAAAAAATAAATAAAGAAATAAAATAAAATAAATAAAATAAAGAAACTTAAACTAAAACTATAAACTAAAAAATATAATAAAACAAAATAAAATAAACTAAAATAAAATAAATAAAATCGAGTAAAAAAAATAAAATAAAAGCTAAGAATGAAAACCTAAAATAAAATAAAAAATTAAACATAAATAAAATAAAATAAACCAAAAATTAAATAAAATAAAACTAATTAAAAAAAACACTAAAAAAATAAACCTAAAAATAAATTTAAAATAAATAAAATAAATAAAAAAATAAAACCAAACCCTAAATTAAAATTAAAATTAACAAATAAAATAAAATAAAAAAAATAAAATAATTAAACTAAAATAAATAAAACTAAACATAAACCTAAAATAAATTAAAACCTAAACTAAAAAAAATAAATAAAAAATAAACCTAAACTAAACTAAAAGTAAACCTAAAATAAACCTAAAATAAAAAAAAAACCTAAAAATTTAAAATAAAACCTAAACCTAAAATAAAATTAAAATAAACTAAAATAAAATAAACATAAACTTAAACTAAACCTAAAAATAAACTAAAATAAAAAACCTAAACTAAAAAAAATAAACCAAACTAAATAAAAATAAAAAATAAACTTAAATAAAAATAAAAAATAAGATAAACTAAAATAAATAAAACTAAACTAAATTAACCTAAACCGATCAGATTACTTAATTTTTTTAAAAGACAAAAACTACCTAAACCCAAATCCTAAACCTAAACCTAAACCTAAAAACATACAAACCATAAACCTAAATCTAAACTAAAAAAAAACCATAAACTAAACCACTAAACCCTAAAAAACTAAAACCACTAAAAACCCTAAACCCTAAACCCTAAAACCTAAACTAAAAACTAAACTAATAAATTAAATAAATAAACCTAATAACCTACCATAAGAATGGGCAGAACCTTGATGGCAGGAACATCACCATCAACTAGGCTTAGTGTAGATCTAGTGGTGGAGGTGAAGGTGGAAGAGGCGATTATCGCAGTGGTGTTGGGGGATCTGGAGGTGTTGGTGGATATGGAGATGGTGGTCAGAGCAGTGGTGGTTATGGAGGCGGGAGGAATGACAGAGGTTATAGCCATGGTGGTGGCAGAGGGAGAGATCGGGGATATGATGGTGGATCCCACTACTCGAGAGGGGGGTGGTTCTGATGGGAAGTGGGGAAATTAAAGAACGATCGATCTGATCTAGTTCTTGTGGAACTGTGTCTTTATAGTAGAGATGGTTCTACTTATCTATGGTTTGTGATTTTCTCTATGCTTGCTCATTTATCTATGTTGTACTTATGTCTTAGAAAACTTGGGGTTTTACTTGGTTGATGAAATCAAAAAGAAAAAATGTTGAATCAAAATTTTTTTCTATTAAAAAAAAAAATAGAAACCCCAAACCCTAAAAAAAAGACCTAAAACTTAAACCCTGACCTAAACCCCAAACTAAACCACAAACCCTAAACCCTAAAAACCCTAAACCTAAACCCTAAACCCACAAACCTAAACCTAAACCTTAAACCCTAAACCTCACAAACCTAAACCACAAACCCACAAACTGACCAAACCAAACCTAAACTTAACTACTAAATACTTAAAAAATAAAATAAAATAAATAAACTAAACCAAAATAAAATAAAAAATAATAATATAAACTAAACTAAAATAAACCTATAAATCTAAAAATAAAATAAAAAATAAAAAAATAAAATGAATAAACCTAAACTAAACTAAAATAAAACCTAAATAAAATATAAAACCTAAAATAAATAAAATAAAAAAAACTAAATAAAACCTAAACCTAAAAAAAACCTAAAATAAATAAATAAAACCTAAACTAATAAAAAAACCTAAACTTAAAATAAAATAAAATAAACTAACTAAATAACTAAAATAAAATAAACCTAAAAAATAAACTAAACCTAACATAAACCTAAACAAATAAAATAAAATAAAATAAAAATAAACCTAAACCTAAAATAAAAATTAAAACCAAAAATAAACCTAAAATAAAACCTACATACAAAATAAATAAAACATAAACCAAACCTAAAATAAGAAAATAAACTAAACCTAAATAAAATAAAATAAACTAAACTAAAAATAAACTAAACCTAAATGTAAATAAAATAAGAAAATAAAAACCTAAACTAAAATAAATAAAATAAATAAACTAAACTAAATAAAAATAAAAAACTAAAATAAAAAAAAAAACTAAAATAAATAAAATAAACTAAATTAATAACCTGATTTGTAATTAAATTTAAAATTAAAACCCTAACCTAAATAAACAAAATACCACTGAGCCTACCCGAAACTCAACCCTAAACTGACTCACCCTAATTAATCCTGGGCCCTGAGCCAAACCTTATGACCCAACTGACCCTACTAAGCTTGCCCTACACTGAAATACAACTAATGATCTTAAAACTGAGCCATTACCTATCTGAGCCACAAAGATCCTAAAAAACCTACTGATTAATACCAAAAATAAAATAAACCTACCAACTTACATCACCTAAACCTAAAATAAAAATAAATAAAATAAAAATAAAAACTACTAAATAAAAAATAAACTTAAAAATCATAAAATAAACCAAAATAAAATAAATAATATAAAATAGGCATAAAATAAATTCAATCTTGATAATAAATTAAACTAATAAAACCTACTAAACTCAACTTAAATAACCTAACCATAACTAAGCTCACTAACCCTAAAAAGCTCTAGGCCCTAAAAACCCTAAAACCTTAACCACCATAAAAATATGACCCTGAGCCCAACTAAAAAATAAACTAAAATAAAAATAAAATAAAACCTACTTATAAATAAAATAAAATAAAATAAAATAACTAAACTAAACCTAAACCTAAATAAAATAAAATAAAAATAAACTAAAATAAATAAATAAAATGAAACTAAACTAAAATAAAATAAAATAAACCTAGATAATAAACCTAAATAAAATAAAACTAAAATAAAATAAACCTAAATAAAATAAAATAAACTAAATAAAATAAATAAAACTAAACTAAAAATAAACCTAAAATATATAAAAAATTAAACTAGGCTAAACAAAAATAAAAAAAAAATAAATAAACTAAACCTAAACTAAAAAAAATAAAACTTAAATTAACCTAAAATAAAAAAAAATAAAACTAAAAAAATTAAAATAAACATATAAACCTAAAAATAAAATAAAACTAAAAAAAATAATAAAATAAACTCACTAAAATTAAACTTAAACTAAAAATAAAATAAAATCTATAAAATAAATGACTAAAATAAAATAAAATAAAATTAAACCTAAATAAAATAAATAAAATAAACTAAAATAAAGAATAAATTAAATACTACTAAATAAACCCTCCAGATCTTACCTAACTACCCTATAGCCTATCACCACAAACCCTTAATGACCTGAGCCCTGGACTCTGGGCCTAGCCCTAGCCACCCACTGACCCTGGGCCCCCACTCCTGCCACTCTCACTGACCACTGGACTTACCCTAAACTAACCACAGGACTGGGCCCTAACCCTGGCCCTGTTAACCCTACTGGCCTGACTCCACTAAGCCCAGAACCCTTCTACCCACCACAAATAAAAACTGACCCATAACAAACCTCTGAGCCACAGACCCTAAACAGGCCTTGACCCTATCCTAAAGGCCTAAACTGACCATGATTACCCTAAAAGAAAATAAAAAAACTGAGCTAAAACTACTAAAAAAAATAAATAAAAACCTAAAATAAAATAAAATAAATACTTACCTAAATAATAATAAATAAATAAACTAATAAAAATAAAATAAAAATAAAAATAAATAAAACCTAAACTAAAATAAAAAAATAAATAAAAATAAAACTAAATAAAATAAAACTAAAAATAAAATAAACCTAAAATAAAATAAAATAAAAACTAAATAAAAACCTAAACCTAAAAAATAAGCCTAAAAATAAAAAAAAAATAAAACCTAAATCTTTTACTAAAAAAACCTAAAACTAAAATAAAATTAAAATTAACAAAATAAAATAAACCTAAACTTAAACTTAAATAAATAAAACCTAAACCTAAACCCAAAATAAACTAAACCTAAACCTAAACTTAAACTAAATAAAATTAAATGACTAAAATAAACTAAACCTAAAACTTAAAAATAAAATCTAAAAATAAACCTAAAATAAAAACCTAAAATAATAAAATAAAACCTAACCTAAACCTAAAAAAAATAAAACTAAAAATAAAATAAAATAAAACTCACTAAAAACTTATAAAACAAACTAAAATAAATAAACCTACAAAATAAAATAAAACTAAACTAAATAAAATAAAAAAATACATAATAATAAAAAAAATAAAATAAACTTGAATAAATAAAATAAACTAAATAAGCTAAATAAACCTAAAACTACTGATTTATTTAATTTAAAAAAAGAATCCTCCATAAACCATAAAAGTAACCCTAAACCAAAAACCTTAAACTCACAAAACCTAAACAACCTAAACCCTAAAACCTTAAAACCCAAACCCTAAAACCCTAAACCTAAAACCCTAAACCCCAAGTCTAAACCAACCAACCTAAACTAAACCATATTCCTAAAGAATGGGCAGAACCTTGATGGTAGGAACATCACCGTCAGCAAGGCTCAGTCTAGATTTGGCGATGGAGATAAAGGTGGAGGCGGCAATTATCATAGTGTTGGTGGGGGATCTAGAGGTGTTGGTGGATATGGAGGTGGTGGTCAAAGTAGTGATGGTTATGGAGGTGGGAGGAGCAATGGAGGTTACAGCCGTAGTTGTGGCGGAGGGAGAGATAGGATATGATATGGCTACTAGAGAGGTGGTGTGGTTGATGAATTAAGCGAAGAACTAATTTGATCTTGCTTTTTTGAACTATGTCTTTATAGTAGAGACGGTTCTACTTTTGTAGGGTTTTTGATTTACTCTATGGGTGTTCATTTTTTATCTATGTCACTGTCTTAGAAAAATTGTGATACTTAGTTGATGAAATCAAAATAAGAAATATTGGAATTTGTTCTCTAAAAAACCTTAAACATTAAACTAAAACATAAACCCTAAACCAAAAAACCTAAACCCTAAACCTAAACCCTAAACACTAAATAACCACCCTACCCTAAACCATAAAAACCATAAAAAACCTCCACTAAACTTAAATCCTAAACCTAAATCTAAACCCACCCTAAAGCCTAAAATCCTACCCAAACCCTCCTAACACTAACCTAAACTAAACCCTAAAACCATAAACCCACTAACTAACCTAAACTAAACCTAAACCAATAGATGTCATTAGGGGTAGATCTAAGAATGACTAATCTAACATAGTTATGGTAAAGAAAATGTCTTCAGAGACTTCTATTTGAATATAAACCACCTAAATCATATTATAATACCATATATTATATTATAATGTAGCATAATATATTTGATCATGTAGTGATGTGTTTTGGATGTTATAAGATGTTTTGAAATGTTTTAGTATATATGGTATTGTTATAATAATTATATTAATATAAATCATGAAAATATTAATTTAATAAATCTGATGATGACAATTGTTAAATTTGAAGTGGGAATTATGTTGTAGTACCAATTGTGTGCTACACACTTGTAGTAAAAAAGTAACATTTTATGTTCAAACTAAATATTAGATGTTGTAGCATAGTATAACATCATATATCATAATATATTGTTCTATGCATTTTAAATTATTTTAGTATTTTACAATCATGTAGTCGAGCCTACACTAGCATTATTTCTAAAAATGTTAATTTAGACTTTAAAATGGTGGAATTTGGCCAAATTCATAATAGGTAGAGGATGGCATCATAATGTATTATTTTAATTTAAAATATGTAAGTTATATAATTAAGATATATAGTTTTTTTTATATTTAGACTAATTTTATGAATTTTTATCTTAAGTTCTTTGTGATGTGATATGCAATATAATATAATATGTTATAGTGTATTATAATATAGGATGCCATAACATAGTGTATCATCATGCATTATAGCATACTATTGTGTATTACTACTTTTTGTTCACCATATTTTAGTTTGTTATAGTATGATGTAGTAGAGTTTGTACTTGTTTAATTCATAAAAAATACTAATTTATTGGCTGAGATGATGAGATTTGGCCAAATTTAAGGTAAGATTTAGGGAACATAATTGGGGGTGTGCTATGGTGTGTCATTTAATCAAAAGAATAGAATTTTGCATCCAAAATAAATGTTCATTTTTCAATCAAATTTTATAAATTCTTTGCTTAAAGTGATTCATTTTAAAGTGTAATATAAGATAATATATTATATGAAAGCATATTAAAATATAATGTACATAACAATATAACTTCACATATATATGAATGTGGTGGTGTGTTACTAAATGTTATTGTACATTTTAGTATGTTTTACTTTTGTTATAATACATTGGATCAAAACTCACAAAAATGTTAATTTGAAGTTTGAGAAGGAAGAATTTGGCCAAATTGATGGCACACACCAAGAAGCAACACCAAAATTATGCTATTTTGCACCATTTCTAATAGAAAAATAACAATTTTACATCCAAAATGAACATTATTCATATTTTAAGAAAATTTTGTTATTTATTCCTTTAAGTGATCTTAACGAGGTGTAATGTTAGACTATATATTATATTATAATAGATTATAATATGATATAATATATTATAATATAATATAGTGTGTTAATTCAATACTATTTTAGCATGATATTGTATAGTTAGTTTGAGCTTGCACCATCACAAATCATAAAATGTTGATTACAATGTTAAGATGATGTAATTTGAATGAATACATTATTAGGCTTTTGGTTAAATTATTAATTTGTGCATAAGAGAAGAAATAAGATATGATGATAATTCCATGTCAAGGACATGGAGGGAGATCTACTTGGGGATCACACATGCATTGGACATGACATGTGAGGGGTCTATATCGAGGGCATAGAAGAAGAAAATCTGTTGGGGATAAGGTTTGAATTTGATTTGATTATATGATTTGTGGAAAGAAGTTCCACTGGGTTATGAATCTATTATTTATTAAGGATTAAGATCAAATCAACTTTAATTTGTTTTAATTGATATGGAGGCATATCTACTAGAGATATGGGCTCGAGTCCACTAGGGATCGGGTATATGAACCTTCCACTAGGGAAGTAGGTTCAAGCTATCTGTTGGGGATTGGGATTTGAGTTTGATTTCATATATTTGTTTGGGGTTGTATCCGCTGGGAATAAGAGTTTGGTTGGATTCTTTGATTTAGACTCTATTGGGAGAGTTGGTTTAATTTGGCTCCACTGGGGAGGTTGGTTTTAAATTTGATTTGTATGCTTGACTTGTTTATATTTGATTTGGGGCTCCAGTGGGGAGAAAGGTGTGATTTAACTCTATTGGGAAAATTAGAATGGGTTTAATTTAATCTGAGTTAATGTATGGACCCTATCAGTGTGCATTGGACCCACGGAGAAGGGGCTATATCAGCCTTGATCCCTCAAGTTTACAAATCAAAAGGGATAGTCTACTGGCTACGAGGTAGACCTAGCCAACCTAAGGGGTTGCCTTTTGGTGTGCAATTGCCATGCTAGGAAGAAGGCGTAACAGACTTACATCTTTCAAAGTAAGGAACAACCACTGGGGTGACCTATTTGATGCACAACAAATTGAACCTGACCTAGGGAAACTATTTATAGAATGCTTCTGGGGACTTATGCTAACTCAAAAGTAGTCAAGATTAATTTTATCTTAATTTCATGTGATTTGATAAGGTTTGTTTGGTTTAGTTTGCTTTCAAATTGATGGCATATCTTGTAGGGATGTGAGCTCGATCAAATTTGATAGATTTAATTTATGGACCATGTCAGTGTGCGATGGACCCACCGAAGGGGCTATATCGACTTGTCCTATCTCAAATTTACTAACCAAAGGGATAGTCTAGCCAAGTGGGGAGCTACCAACCTAAGGGTTGCCGCAAAGGTTGTCATGGGTGAAGAAGAATAAAGACTTACATCCTCTAAAGTAGGGAACAACCACTAGGGTGACTTGTTGGTAGCACAACAAATCGAACCCAACTTAGGGATGACTATTGAGTGAATGCTATTGGAGACTATATCAACTCAAGAGTAGTAATAGAAAGTTTTAATCGACACCGCCTAAAGATAAGATGCCCGCTTGGAAAGGTACCGCTAAGGGTGTCCTCCTTAATCCACAAGTGAACATATATTTTATTTATATGTTGTGTGGACCTGGTGTGTGAGGGACCACACTAAGAAGGGGCTATGTCGGCCTTGACCTATCTCAAATTTACTGGACCAAGGGAGAATCTACACATCCATAGGATAGATTCTCCAACCATAAAGGTGGTTACTAGGAAAGGGGAACTTCCATAAGTAACCTGTTGTCTAAAACAGGTCCAAAGGACGTGATTCAAATATAGTGCCCATAGGGAGGTGCTACTAAAATTATCAGCCCTGAAAAGAAAGCTTATAGGTGTACAGTGGCCAACTCAAGGAGAAAGTGTAGAAGACTTACATCTACCATGAATGGTATATCCTAAGGTGCAAGAACCAACCAACCTATGGTGTATCCGTCAGCATAGTGTGAACCAACCAACCTAAGGTGTCTGTTGTTGTGCAATGATCAATCTGGAAAGAAAGCATGTCAGCTTACAAATTTCCAAGTGGAACTGATCATCAAAATAGTCTATCATCGACGTGACAAATGCTATCAACCTAGACTACTACTGAGGAGCCCCAGGAAGGACTAGACTTGAAGCATTTAGAAGGGAAGGAGCCACGAGAGGACTTATCCAAAACCTCAAATATACTCGACCCAGTCAGATCATGAAGGCTAATCCAAGAAGAAATCCTAACAGATACATTCTCTTAAAGGAAGCCAACATGAGGTAGCTTATCAACCACGCAATAAGTCCTACCAAACTAATGAGGCTCTCATTGGTGTGCAGTGGCCAAGTAAGGAAGGAAATCATAGTAAACTTACATCCTCTAAAGCAAGACCAGGGTGACACACTGAGAGTAGTCAACCTAGAGTAGCTAATGAGTGAGTGTCATTGGTGTTATCTCAACTCAAAGTAGCCCTAGATAAAAGATATATGTTTATTTTATATGTTTGTGTAGTTTTTGTTTGTGTTGTGTCGATGAAGGATAGGATGCCACAGAGGTTCCTTACACCTTCCCTAAACACATTGTGGAAAATTCGCAAACAAGAATACTTTCAACATAGAAGAGATTGAATTTAAAATAGAATTTTCATTGATGATAATTATTTTCAAACATGATTTATAATATTTATTTAAGTAGAGCACATTGATTGAAAGCATTGGGCTCTCTCCCTTATCATTAATAAGTTGACAAGATCCTCCTAGGTATGCCTTCTCAATGGAAAAAGGGCTTTCCCAAGTGGGTTCAAACTTACCTCCTATCTTATGACAAGCAACAATCGGTCTCCTTATAACTAAAATAAGCTCTCCTACTTGAAAACCTCTAGAACGGACCAACTTGTTGTGAGCTTGAATCATTTTAGCTTTGTACAACTCGAGGTTTTGGCATGCCCGCAGGCATCTCTCCTCCAAACCTTCGAGCTCTTCTAACCGTAAGTTGGCGTTTTGCTTTGTTGTGATCTTGCTACTCACAACTATCCTTAGTGATGAGAGTTGAACTTCTAATGGTAGAATACTTGAACCCATACACCAAAGAGAAAGGACTACTAAGTTGGAGTTCTATGTGGTGCGAGCCAATAAGGCTTCAACTAACTTCATGCCACTATCGCTTGTATGTCGAAAGTGTCTTTAGTATTTGGATGAGAGTTTTGTTGAAGGCTTCTGCTAAGCTGTTTTCCCTCAGGTAGTTGATGGTAGAATATCTTCAATCAATGTTGTGCCTTGGAGCAAAGTTGGTGATCTCAATGCTCTTGAATGCAGTACCATTATCAGATATAATTTGTCGAGGCACTCTAAACCTATATATAATATGGTTCCTAAAAAATGGAGTACATACTGAGTTGTGACCTCTCTGAGCATAATCATCTTCTACCATTTGGAAAAGTAGTCAGTAGCAGCTAAGATGAATTGATGACCCTTGGAAGAATGAGGATCAATTAGACCCACTATGTCGGTACCCCAACACTCAAATGGCCATGAGGCCAATGTAGGATGTAGAATGTTGGGTGGTTGATGTAGGACCACACCGTATTTGACATGGCATCCATGCAATCTTTGATCATCGATGGATAGTAGTATCCTAGTCTCTTAATCTTGGCTTTCATCTTCAGATGGGATTGGTTGGCTCCACATAATCTTGAGTACACCTCGGTAATGATCTTACGGGCATTGTACTTGTCTAAACAACGTAACCACATATGCTCAAGAGACCATCAGTATAAGCCATCATCCACAACAGCATAGGAAAGTGCTTTCTACTTTATCCGATGGGCTTGGGACAACTCCTTTATTTAGGTAATCCATGAATGGTTGCCTCCAATCTAACTCCTCATCCTTCTTGGCAATGGCAACCTCCCTTCAAGAGAGTACTTTTGAGATAAGACTTTCTATTTTGGACTTTATTGATATGGACTCATCCTCGGATATGCCAACTCCTTGGCAAGCTTAGCTAAAGCATACACTATGGTATTCTCTCCTCAAGGATTCTTATAAATGATAACCTCTTGGATTTAGGCCAACAAGTCCATGGTGTACTTGTGGTAGTGATGGAGCTTGGGCTTTATAACCTTATAAGACCAAGTGATTTGGTTGATAACTAGTTGAGAATCCCTAAAGATTTTGTTGTTCTAGATGCTTAGAGCAACGGCTAACTCCAGACCCACAATCGAGCCTCATATTTAGCTTTGTTGTTGTTGCAAAGATTGGATAGATGATATGAGAATCTCATCACACCATGGTCTGGAGTTAAGAGAACTATTCCTACCCCTGCCTTTACTGAAATAGTAGATTATGGTTCTTCTCCTCTTGGAGAGGATGCCGCACCATCAAAGTACATCTCCCAACAGTGAATGGTAATATCATCTAAGTTCATGATTTTTTCATCAGGGAGATCATCACTAAGCGGAGAGTCAGCAGGAAGTGGGTGTGCTTCTAAGAAATCTGCTAGCGCTTGTCCTTTCAATGCAGAGGGTAGGAAGGTAATGTCAAACTATGAGAGGATCATGGACCATCATGCCAATCTGGATAGTGTCATGTCATGAGATACTATATTGAATTGATCCTAGAGATTAAGTTCACCTTATAAGGAAGCATGTAGTTTGTAGCTTTTGGAATGCAAAGATTAAAGCTAGGCAATGCTTCTCAATTAGTGGATAATTAGCCTTAGTACGGATTAGACGGTGAGGTAGTAGAGTGCATTTTCCTTCACTTCATCATTGGCTTTGGCCAACAAAGCACCAAGGGAGTCATCTAACCAAAGAAGGTAAAGTAGTTTTGGATAGGCTAGAACCGGGCATTATCGTAATGCTTGATGTCTTAAGGCATGCTCACACTTATCATCCCACTTAAACTTGGCATCCTTTTGGCAAGTCAGAATGGATGACATCTTCCGATAAGTTGATATAAAGCATCTTAGATATGCCAACCGCCTTAGAATGATTTGAGTTGAGTTAAACTTTTAGTGCATTTCTAATATCATTGATCTTCTAGATCGATTTTGATTCCTTGGTGTTAGACAAAAACCCAAGGAATTTTCAAAACTACCTCAATGCACATTTCATGGGGTTCATTTTGAGGTTAAATTATCTTAATTATGAAAACTACTCTCAAGTCAAAGAGATGGTCTTTCTTTTCTCTACTTTTGACCAGATCATCATAGCACTATGATGATGAATGAGTTCATTGAGTCATAGCTAGTATGTAGCACCGTCATTTTTAAGGCTGAAAGGCTTGACCTTATAGCAATAGATTCATATCAGAGTTCTAAAAGTAGTGTTTCTTTCATCTTTAAGGGTCATCTTTATTTGGTTATATCTAGATGATCTATCCATGAAAGAGAAGACTGCATGAGATGAGGCAATATCCACCACCAGCTCTAGGATTGCTAGTGGAAATTTGTCTTTTAGACATGCCTTATTTAAATCCCTAAAATCAACATATATGTGAATTTGGCCATTCTTTTTCTTAATTGGGATGACGGCTAACCAGGTAGGGTATTTTTTTTCCAGAATGAAGCCAACATCGATCAGTTTCTTGATTTCATAAATAACCTGTTGCTCTATGTCTAATCATGTGCATCTAGGAGCTTGCTTGATAGGGTTAGCAGTAAGATCTATTATTAGTTTATGGACTATGAGCCAATCTGTATCTCTTCATAACTCCATGCAAAGTAGTCCTTAAACTCAGTCAATAGCCTAACTAAGTCATTGGTTTTAATTTCATTCAACAAAGAATTGATGTATGTTGGGCGTGGATCTTCTTTAGCTCCTGAGTTGATTTCCTTGAGCTTGTTGATGGTTGACTTGATCTCTTCTTCAAACTCTGATGATGCATCTTTGACTTCAAAATCATCTGAAGTTTCTAAGCACATCTCTCATATGAGTTAATGTGATTTGAAAAGAGCCTATCAAATTCCAAATGATTGGTAATGACTAAGCAATAATCATCATCATCGATTAGACTCACTATACCGAATCCTAGTCCCATCTTGATTGAGAGTTTTTGCATTTATTCTTCCATATTCTTTGAAGTAATCTGACCTGTGCTTTGACCAAGTATGTAAGATTAACCCTTTCTTTGCTAAATTATGAACACAAGGCAAGTACCAATCAAAAGGTAATTCTATTAAATCTTTATATGAATCATCCTCAAGTTCTACATCAACTTCTTGACTTGATGATGATGCTCCCAGAAAGAACATCTGAGTCTTCACATCTGTGGATGACTTAGGGGCTTCCTTAACTACCAAACCCACAACTTTTTGAGAGGAAAGTGGGGTTAGAGCTAAGGTTCCCAACTGATGCCTAACTATTTCACATATAGACTTGGATTCACTTATGCTTTGCTTTGGAGCCCAATCTTCATCGCTATCTGGCTCAAATGTCTCCTCCAAGGGAATCTACTATTGAGAAGAACTGGCTGGTGTGCTAACCATATAAGACTCATGCTGTGATCTAGATTCTAAGTCTATATGGATAGCAAGTGTACTCTTGGTAGCTGGGACATATCTTCTATTGGGTGGCCAATAAAGAAGTTTTCCACCCTTGGGACTACCTCTCAATTGGCCTCTTCCTCTTCCTGGTGGAGCTCGTCATCCTACCCATATGTTCGAATGGAGTAACGAACTGTGGGTGGAATCTAATGCCAAGCTCAACTTCCTCCTCCAAGTCTGTTTTCGCTCCATTTTATTTTTTTTTCATTTTATCTTTTCCTTTCCTTTTCTTTGTCTCTTTCTTTTTCCTTTTTTTTCTTTTCTTTTTAATTTTATTTTTAAACTTTGGCCAAGTTCACAAGAATAAACTTATTGATTTTGAGGGTGGTAGTAAGCTGTATTCTCATATATGCCAACCTCGTGAACTTTAAATGGCTTGAGATCTCCTTTGACACTAGATGATCCCACCTCTGACAAACTTCATTATGTAGAGAGGATGGAACAATTTTTGTTCTCATGTATCCATGGTCACCTAAGCAAAGCGTTGAAAGATGAATCCAAGTCTATAATGTGAAACTTGACTTCGATCTTCCAATCATCTATCTCCAAAGGCAACACTATGGAGCCTATGGCCTATTCACATCACTTTTGGAGTGCGGATTCAATCTTCCCATCTTAGACTTTGGAGTCTTCTAGACACTAAGACTTTCCTAGTCATAAGACACTTCTAACACTTAGGTAAACACTTAACCTAAGCCTAAAGACTTAGAAGGGTTAACCATAGGATTAGGTTATGCCTTAAGAATTAGGATAGTCCAACTACCCTATAGCCTAAATCCAATCCATGTTCACCTTCTCAAAGAAAACCTCAAGTTCAATTCAAACATCAAATTCAAATCCAAATCTAACTTAAATTCCAAAACTAAATGATTGAAGCCCATGATCAAATCCAAACTTGAAACCCTTCCTAAGCCATATGACTTAACCCATGGACTTAGCCAAATCTTATTCCAAATCAATCCAAAATCAATTGATTTTCTCATAATCAATTTATATCTTCAATCTTCTTCCTAAATATAAATCATATCTACATTCAAATGATCAAAACTAAATCAAATTAAATCAAAACCCTTCTTAAGCCATATGACCTATCCCATGGACTTAGCCAAATCTTATTCTAAATCAAGTCAAACTGAGCTGATTTTTTCACAAATCAATCATATTTTCAATCATCTTCACAAATTTAAATGAAATATACATTTAAATCATCAAAACTAAATCAAGCCAAATAGAAATCCAAACTAAGCTACATGACCCAACTCCATGGACTTAGCCAAATTCTTCATTCCAAAACCAAAATTCAATTTATTTTCTCATGAATCAATCATACCTTCAATCATATTCACAAGTAAAATGAAATACAATCATCAAGCCAAACCAAAATCAACCCAAGTCAAACCCAACTTAACCCTTTTGACTTGAAATGTTTCAAATGAACCAAAACCCAATTGAATCAAGTCAATTGCAATTGAATTTATATATCAATCCCAAATCCATATATAAACTCAACTAAATCAAACTCAACCCAAAATCAAGCCAACTAAACCCAATTGGTCCACAAAGTGGCCAATTTGACCTATTTGAGCCCAGTTCTAATCCTACCCAAATTAGATTGAACCAAGCCAGTCAAAACTTCCCATCATTATTGTTGATCACCCTAGGTTAATCACTTGTCATAAATTGGGTCAAACCAAGTCAACTTGGTCATTTGACCAAGTCATCCCCTTAACCCATATGAACCCAAACTAGTCAAATTGCAACCTAAGTCAAATCCTTGAAACTGTGATTCATACCATATCAAAATCAATATTTGAATATGACTTGACTTTCAATTAACTCAAACTAAACCCAAGTGGCCCTCTTGACCCAAGTTGACCCAAATTGACCTAAAAGACCAAATTGGGTCAAATTTAAATATAAGCCAAATTGATTACAACCAATGGCTCAAGTTCATTCCAAATTGATTATTGAACTTGACAAAAGCCATGATTGGACCCAATTGAACCCAATTGACCTAAAGGTTCATGTTGGCCTAAATCAAAACCAAATCCAAATTTATTGAAACCAAGCTTACAATCATCTTTAATTAGTCAACTAAACCCAAACCAACATCCAACCCAAGCCAATTTGGCTAATTCGGTCAAATTAGTCAACTTAACCCATTTGACCCAAATGAATTCAAATGAGCCAAAATCAAATCTAAGCCAAACCAAACCAAACCAATTGAACCAAAACATCCCAAATGATCATATGAACTTGACATAACCCTTGGTAATTTGACTAATTGGTCAACTTGAGCCAACCTAACCCAATTTGACCTAAATGAGTCAAATTGAGCCAAACCTAACCAAATCAACTCCAATTGACTTGAAATTTGGGCTAACCTACTTTTAGGTCATTTCAAATATGTTCAAAGAAAATACAATGCCAAATGATCATTCTACCCTTGGGTCAAGGGCATCACATGAGACAAATCACCCATGTAAGTGCTCATTTCCATTCCTTGGCCACTTGGTACTCTCCCAATGGTCCACCTAGGCACAAGACACTACTCAACCTAACCCAAGGGATGGTTGGGTTGATCGTGACCCATGGGAGGTGAAATCACCTCACCCTCTCCATTGGAGCATTTGAAACCCATAAGACACCCATGATTCCTCTTTGGCAGCCACCTCCACACCTTCAACCAACCAAGCCAAGCCAACACACCTCCTCCCTACCACCCATGCCTCCATGAGATGGACGGACAGCCACTAGATGCCAAACCTGATCCCACCATCAGTTCAAGATGAATGGGGGTATCCACCCCCTTGTTTCCACTCAAACACACATAAAAAATTATTCCTTAGATCCCTAGCTACCCAAGATGAGCCACTAGAGCCATTCCCTAAAGCTCCCAAGCTCATTTCTCGATTGGAAAATTCCATTCCTATCCATCTCAAAATAGGGCACTCCCATTTCCCTAAGCTCCCAAGCTCATCCCTTGATCAAAAAATTTCATTCTTGTCTGTCCCAAAATAGGACACTCCCATTTCATCTAACTTACCCATTTCTCCATCAAACACAAATTAACTTTGCACACCTTCCCTAGGCCTCATCGAGGAATGATTCATCTCAAGCTCTCAAGCACCGGAGGTGGGACTTCGATCAAAGTCAAGCTCCAAATCATCGATTCATGGCCTTATGAGTGAACATCAAGGAATTGATCCAATTGTTGCTCAACAGGGCTTTGTCTCCACTAGATGAAGCTTCCTCAATCATTTGAGCCATCGGTCATGATCTCTGATGAGGTATGCTTCCAAAATCGATCCTTAAGAAAAATGGGTTGGAGCTTTTTAAAGAAAACTTGCATCTTTTGTGATCTTGACCGTTGGATCCCCTTCAATCGATGTCATGAAGGTGTGGGATCCTGAGTTGATCACACGTAAGCTCAATCAAGTAAGCAATAGAGGATTGACTCCATTCTCCCTCACTCGTGTGACGGTAGATCACCCACCATCCATTCCATGTGATTGAAATGGATGGTCGTGATTAGATCCACGACCGATTTAATCTTATTAAGTGGGGATTAATCATAGCGATCTTGGGACGATGTGACAAAGCACATCCTCCATGGCCACATAGGCTCTAAGTCGGATAAGTTTTAAGTAGAATCTGTGCCACTGCTGAGCAAGCAGGGCAGTGATTAGTTTAATTAATCATTTTTAATGGATGAAACTTATAAAAATCATAAAAAATCATAGAGAAATAAAAAATGTAAATAAATACTCATTTTAAAGATATTTTAGAGGAGAATTAATTAAAAATGATCTTAACTAATTTTGAATAATAATTATGATTTAATTACAAAATTAATTAGCCTAATTACTTTTAATGCTTAAGCAATTAATCCTAAATTATGTGGGTTAATTTATTGGGATGACCTCTGCCTCCCATAATTTTCTTGGGATTTATTGCTCTCTTAATTAAGAAAATTGACTAATTAGATCTTAATTACTCTTTTAAGATAATCAATAATTAATTAATCACATGAACAATAACAAATTGCTTAATTAAGTTTATTAATCATTATTCAACAGCAACTAAACTAATGAATAGGGTTGGGACCCCTTTCCTAAGTTTCACTCTTTTAAAATGAAATTAATTAAGATTTAACCAATTAATTAAATCACTTAATCAAATTGAAATCATAATCACATCATACCTTAATTAATTAAATCATGGGGTAGATCTTTAGGTATTTAATAACAAAAAAGAGTTTAATGAAAATATGGTTAGTCCATAGGTAAAACCATAAGAGTAATTAATTAAGTCCCTTAATCTAATTAAATATTAATCGTGAGCTAATTGCATTATGCCCTTTTATTTATAAAAGCATTTATAATCTTAATTAATTAATCAACTTAATTACATCTAATTCAACTAAATCAAATCAAATTAATTTGGGAATGGGTTTTAAAAGTGATGATTTCTTTCTCTCTTTAAATCAAATCAAATCCAAAACTTAATAAACAAGCTTTGGTTTACTTTAAATAATTTTATTTGATTTTCCTTAAGAACTAGTTTGTTTGAATGAATCACATGATTATATTTGATTGTCCTCTTTCCAATCATGTTAAATTTGGTATGTCATTTGAATTCATGCATCCATCTTTTCAAAATCAAGTAAAAGATAATGTATTTCCTTTATTGCATGTGTTGATTTAATTTAATATATGCATGGAATTATCATTATTAAATCCAATTATATTTTACAAAAGCTTATAAATGAATAATAATATGTTATGGTGTTATAAATACATAGGAAATGCATGTGCTTATAGCTTAAGTGTATGAATGTTGAGTTCTCTTTCCTCTATTCATGTGTTGATTTATATAAGATTGAATGGTAATGGGTATATAGTCCGGACATCCTGGAACATGAGGCTTTAGTCCCAAGGAGGTCATTTGATTACCTCACTTCGGTTTAACAATGTACGCATCATTTCATTCTTATGTATTTCAACATTAGAATTTGATAGAGCTTTAATTCATATATATAAATGATTCAATAAAAAAAAACATACAATCTTTGCATGCTTTTCTTTCCCTCATTTATGTATACATCCATGTGTGTCCAAGAAAATCAAGTATATAGTCTAGACATCCGGGGAATATGAGGCATTAGTTAGCCCCAAGGAGGTCATTTGATTACCTCACCTCCCTGGTTTAACATTGACATGTACTTGCCTATATCTTTGTACATGTATATGTAATTAGTGAATGAAAATCCCATTTTACATTAAAATTGCATGCATTCATAATTGACTAAGTGTTTGAATTAATTAGCCATATGATTTGGAGCTTACTTCCTATGTTCATGTATACAAATTTACATATGTTTGAATGCAAATGGGTATATACCGACATGAGAATACAAGGCTTTAGTTACCAAAGGAGGTCATTTGATTACCTCGGTTTAACAATGACACATGCCTATTTAATTTCATTCTTAGGTCCTTTTGTATAAAAATTTGATAAAGTTTTAAATTAATATGTTTAAATAATTCAATCAAATAAAATATAAATTCTAAACATACACATACATTCATTATTTAAGTGTGCTAAAATATGTTGCATGTATAGATATTAGGATTAAATCATATGCATGTTACATGTGATGGAAAAATGATTTAATATATGTCATGTGGTAGTAATTGAATTAAATTAATCTTAAGATGCCTTTCATTTTGAATATAATTATTTAAAATGAACCTAAACTTAGGATTAATTAAATTATTTTATAAGCCATTCACTAAAGAGAACTAAATCAAATTAATATACTTTAGAAAGTGACTTAAGGTTGGGATGAAAGAGGGAAATCCTCTTTTCTCTCATTATAACACTTAATTGTTAAGTGTAATCAAATAAAACAAAAGAAAATTAAAATTAAAATTCTCAAATCAATTAAACTACTTCAAGTGAAATCAACCTTTCATGTTAAATTGAATCCTTCTACACTTAAAAAATATATGACTTACCACACAAGTCTTAATACACACATTAGAATTAAGTCACCATTTCTAGCTCTAAGTTAGGACAGTGTATGACATGATGTATGTTTTGTTTTATGATGTATTATTTTAGATTGGATGTTAGGGTGTATGCTTCGTAGACTGGATGATATGCCAATATTAGCTTAATCATATTTTCTGCAGGGGATTATGCTTAGGGGATGCTTTAAAATAAATGTGACTGCTCTTTTTGTAGGTTGTTTAAATCCTTAAGAATAATCCAAGTTAAGACAAGTGGGCTTAGTTACCCATGTGTAGGGTGTTAAGTCCAAATAACAAATACAACTGCTTGGGATTATATGTATATTTAGCTAACCTCTATTTTACAGGTGTAGTTATATTTACTTTTCCCACATAAATGTAATTTTTGCAATAGGAATTATGAATATGGGGGGATTAGATGATAAGGAAGGTTTTATTTTGGGTGCCCTATGATTCCTTTGAAGCAAGCACCATCCAAATTAAAAAATAAACCAAATCAAAAATGGTGATATGAAGAAAGAAGACCCCCATAGAATTTAATACAATTATAATTATTTTTACATATTCTAGGTTGTATAAGGGTTGTGCTCGCCTATCCATCTTTTCTCTCTTTGGGTTGTAGGCAGTACCCAACCACACTGGCCTTTTATTCTTTTATGATAGTTTATATAATTGTTTGATGTTATGTTTACATTGTGCATTAGAATGGCATGCTTTTCATAGTTTCTTAAATGATTGATGCTTTAATGTGTGTCTTGGATACAATTAGGCTCTTAGGATAAAAATAACTTTTCTACCCAACTAATCACTCATAACTAAATTTTAAACAACTCATAACCTCATCATAAAGCCTAATACATAAATAAGATAATTAAAAGATTTAGCAACCCTTATATATGGTTGTATGTTTCACATCATGCATGCATATTCTCTCTCTTGAAAATGAAGGATCTCCATCTTGCTTGATAAAAAAATGCTTGACCTATGAGGGCATCCCTTGTGGTGGAGAACACCTTCTTCTAGCATTTGACCCATAACCTATTTCATCATGCATTTAGGCATAAGAAATCCTAAAGCCTCTAAAATGTGTCTAAAATGAAATAAAATTTGAAAAGATTTTTCATCTATAGATTAAGTCATATGCTCATACCACTCATGCTCTAGTCTCTTAGGGAGTGTGTTTAGGACTTCAGTCACTTTCTAATTAAATAACTACCCTAGCTATCTTGCAATTCATAAGACATGACTAAATGGTTTTAAAATCATAGGATGAGTTAACTGGTGGCCACTCCAGGCGATTATAAGTCCAGAAGTTGGACAATTTATTCTCTCCTGTGGAGGTAAACCCTTATGTCCACCTGCTGCTTAGATTTAGGTCATGCTTTAGCTCGTACTAAAGATCTCTAGATTTAGGATCCGAGGTAGCTATTTCCTTTGAGCTACAAGCATAAAACCTCACCTCTTAGGCATTTCCACAACCTTATGTTGGTGGATTATAAGCCCTAGTAATCTAATTAAATTTTAACTCATATAAATCTCTCAACTTCAAAATTATAAAGCCCAACCATAGGATAGATTGCAATGCTCACTAGGCTTCCTAATATCATGACCATTTCCTACTTATTTCTTTTGGTTTCCAAAAATAAGTCTTTTCCTTGAACTTTCCTAAATGATTTTCCAAATACTACCAATCATTTGATAATCTAACCTTGAAATCTTTGGAGATGATAATTGTCTACTTTAATCAAGAGTATTCTTAGAAATTTCTCTAAGATAATTAACTATGGAGGCTTACCTCCATGGGAACTTAAGAACCTGTTTTAATATAAACTCTTCTTTATTCATCCATAAAGTAGGGAAAAATCTCTACATTCAAGACACATCATGCCTTAGAGTCATTATTAGGTCCATTGTGTGATGCCTTTATCTTCGAGATAGTATATCATACCTGTTGTATCACCTCAAAAAGATAAACCCTATGATCATGGATGTCCCTCTCGCATACATCCAAAACACCACAAGTCCCTCTCGCCATGTTCTTGAATCCTCAACATGATCCTTTCTTTTGGGAGTTTGGTGATGTCGATCCTCAAGTAAGGGTTCTTAGACTCATAATGTTGAATACACACTGGTCAACTAACTCTAGATAGTCGACATTCGCCAACATCCACTGTAATGTAAAGAGGCATGTGTCACCGTCTTGGGAGTAAGTCTTCATCCTAACATAACTAAACAAAACCTAAACCTAAATAATAAAATAAATAAATAAAAACTAAAAATAAATAAAAATAAAACCTAAACCCTAAACTAAAATAAACCTACACTAAAATAAACTAAACTCAAATAAGTAAAACCTAAACCTAAAAACTAAATAAAATAAATAAACTAAAAAATAAACCTAAACCTAAACTAAAAAATAAAACCTAAAATAAACCTAAATAAAAAACTAAACCTAAAATAAAAAATAAAACCTAAAAAACCTAAAGCTAAAAAAAATAAAAAACTAAACTAAAAAAAATGAACCTAATCCTAAACCTAAACCCAAATTAATAAACTAAAATAAAACCTAAACTAAAATAAATAAACTAAACTAAATATAAATAATAATAAACCTAAATAATAAAATAAAATAAATAATAAATTAAAATAAATAAAAAATAAACTAAATAATCCTAAACCTACTAAAATTTAAAAAAAATAAAAAAAAAAACCTAATAAATAAAATAATAAACTAAACTAATAAAATAAAACCTAAAATAAACCTAAACTAAAAAATAAAATAAAATAAAATAAACCTAAATAAAACTAAACCCTAAACCTAAAACCTAAAAAACTAACCCTAAAAAATCCTAAACTAAAAAATAAAATAAAACCTAAACCCTAAACTAAAAAAACCCTAAAACTCTAAAGACTAAACACTAAACCTAAACTAAACCTACTAAACTAAAAAAATAAACTAACCTAAAACCCTAAACCTAAACCCTAAACCCTAAATCTTAAACCTAAAACCTAAAACCTAAACCTAAACTAAATAAAACCTAAAATAAAATAAAGAAATAAATATAAACCTAAATAAAATAAAATAAACTAAAATAAAATCAAAACTAACCTAAAATAAAAATAAAATAAACTAAAATAAGTAAACCAAAATAAATTAAAAAACCTAAACTAAACTAAAATTAAAATAACCTACATAAACCTAAATAAATAAAACCAAAAAAAATAAATAAAATAAACCTAAAATAAAGCTAAAATAAAATAAAAATAAACTAAATAAAACCTAGCCTAAAAACTAAAATAAAAATAAAAATAAATAAAAAATACCTAACCTAAACCAAAAAAAAACATAAACCTAAAATAAAATAAAATAAACAAAAATAAAATAAACATAAACCTACACTAAAATAAATTAAACTAAAAAAATCTTAAACCAAAAATAAAAAATCTAAAATAACCTAAATAAATAAACTAAATAAAATAACCTAAAAAATAAAAAATAAAAAAACCTAAAAAATAAACCTAAAATAAAACCTAAAACCTAAACCTAAAAAAATAAACTAATAAAATAAACTAAAGTAAATAAACCTAAATAAATAAACTAAACTAAAAAATAAAAAAATAACCATAAATAAAATAAAAAAATAAAATAAATAAAATAAATAAATAAATAAACTAAATAAATAAAAATAAAAAAAAAAAATAAACCTAAACCTAAACTAAATAAACCTAAAATAAACCTAAATAAACCTAAATAAAATAAAATAAATAAACCCAAAATAAAATAAAACTAAACTAATAAATAAATAAATAAATAAACTAAAAAAAAAATAAATAAAAATAAACCAAAAAATAAAAAATAAATAAAAATAAACCAAAATAAAATAAATAAATAAAAGAAAATATAAACATAAATAAACTAAATAAATAAAAAAAATTTAAAATAAAAAATAAAACTAAAAAAATAAAATAAATAAAACATAAACTAAACTAAAAAATAAAATAAACTAAATAAAAAAAAAAAAACAAACCTAAACCCAAACAAAACCTTACCTAAAAAACTAAAAAAACTAAAAAACATCTAAAAGTCTAACCAAACCAACATAAGAAATCTAAATCTACAAAAATAAATACAAACCATCTAAACTAAATCTAAAAAAACCAAATACTAAAGCTTCGTTCGGTTGCATTTATGAGCAATCTAAAAGATAAAAGAAAAATAAATAAAACCCTAAATAAAATAAAATAAAATAAACACAAATAAAAATAAAATAAAAACAAAATAAAACCTAAACTTAAAAAATAAACCTAATATAAAACCTAAAAATAAATAAAAATAAAATCCACACCTTAAACTAAAAATAAAAACTAAACCTAAAATAAAAATAAAGTAAACAAAATAAAAAAAACCTAATTCTAAACAAAAATAAACTAAACAAAAATAAATAAATATAAACCTAAACCTAAAATAAACTTAACCTTAACCCTAAACTAAATAAAATAAAATAAACAAAAAATAAACATAAACCAAAACTAAAAAATAAAACCAAAAAATAATCCTAAAATAAAAACATAAAACCTAATTCTAAAAAAATAATAATAAAAACCTAAACCTAAACCTAAAAATTAATAATATAACCCAAACCAAAAAAATAAAAATAAAAATAAAACTAAACTAAAAAATATATAAACCTAAACCTAAATCTAAAAAGTAAAATAAAATAAAAAACCTAAACTAAAATTAAAAAACTAAACTAAATAAAAATAAAAAATAAAGTTAAATAAAAATATAAAATAAACTAAATAAACCTAGGGTTTACATAATTAAAAAACCTAAAAACCTAAACCCTAATCACACCACCAAAAAAAATGACCCTAAACCTACCATCCCTACCACTAAACCCTCCCTGACCCTAACCCAACCTAAACTAACCCTACTTAACCCTCCTTCTCAACCCAAACCCTTAAATCATAAGCCACACTAACTAAACCATGATTAAACCTAATCCTATAAATCACCCCACTCTGACCACTACCTACCCTAATACCACTGATCTGACCACAAACTGTCTTTGAAAAGAGCACTGGGCCCTAAACTGACTGAACACCTAAACCCTAAAACCCCTAAACCCCTAAACCCTAAACCTTAAAACCCTAAACCTAAACCACCTTAAAAAAAAAAAACCTAAACCTAAACTTAATAAAACCTAAAAAAAACCTAAACTTAAATAAAATAAATAGAATAAAATAAAATAAAAACTTAACCCTAAGACTAAAATGAAAATAAAATAAAAAAATTAAAAAAAAATAAAATAAAATAAATAAAAACCTAAACTAAACTAAAAACTAAAATAAACCTATGAATAAAAGCCTAAATAAAATAAAACTAAACTTGAAATAAAATAAAATAATCCTAAAATAAAATAAAACCTACACCTAAAAAAATAAACCTAAAAATAAAACCTAAAAAATAAGTAAAATAAAACCTAAACCCTAAACTAATAAAAAACCTAAAATAAAAATAAAATAAACTTAAACCTAAACATAAAATAACCTAAACTAAAATAAATAAAACCTAAACCTAATCCTAAAATAAACTAAATCTAAACCTAAACCCAAAACTAAATAAAATAAAATAAATTAAAAGTAAACCTAAACCTAAATTAAAAAAGAAAACCTAAAATTAAACTTAAAATAAAACCTAAAACCTAAACCTAAAAAAATAAAATAAAAACCTAAACCTAAACCTAAAAACAAAAAATAAAATTAGAATAAAACTCAACTAAAAAATAAACCTCGACCTAAACTTAAACCTAAAAAAATAAACTAACAAAAACTTAAACTAAAATAAACAAACCTAAAGTAAATAAAAAAAACTAAATAAAAATTAAAAATAAACCTAAACAAAATAAAAAATAAAGTAAACTAAAATAAATAGAAAATAAACTAAATATACTAAATAGACCTAAACCAATTGGTTTACTTAATTAAAAAAAAACCTTAAACTCTAAATCCTAAACCCTAAACCCTAAACCCTAAACCCTAAACCCTAATCTAACCCTAAATCTAAACCCTAAACCCAACTAAACCTAAACATAAAACCTAAACCATAAACCATAAACCCTAAAACCCTAAACCCTAAAACCCTAAACCCTAAACCCTAAAACAAAAACCTAAACCTAAACTTAATAAAACCTAAAATAAATAAATAAATAAACCAGGCATAAAATAAAATATAAAATAAAATGAAACCTAAACTAAACTAAAAATAAAATAAACCTAAAATAAAACCTAAATGAAATATCTAAATATAAATGAAATAAAATAAACCTAAATAAAATCAAATAAAACTAAATAAAAATCAAAACTTAAAATAAAACTAAAAATAAATAAAAAATAAAACCTAAAATCTACTAAAAAAAATCTAAACTAAAATAAAAAAATAAAATAACGTAAAAACTAAATAAAATAAACTAAATAAAAATAAATAAAACCTAAACCTTAACTTAAAATAAACTAAACCTAAATTTAAACCTAAACTAAAAAAAAGTAAAATAAACTAAAAATAAATGTAGACCTAAACTAAAAAATAAAACCTAAAATAAAAACCTAAAACCTAAACCTAAAAAAATAAAATTAAAACCTAAACCAAAACCTAAAAATAAAAAATAAAACCTAAAATTAGAAAATAAAATAAAAATAAAACTCAACTAAAAGATAAACATAAACTTAAACCTAAACCTAAAAAATAAACTAAAATAAAAAACCTAAACTAAAATAAATAAACCTAAAATAGATAAACTAAACTCAATAAGAAAATAAACCTAAATAAAATAATAAATAAAGTAAACTAAAATAAATAAAAGATTAACTAAATATACTAAATAAACCTAAACCTACCAGTTTACTTATTTTAAAAAAACCATAAACCTTTAATCCTAAACCCTAAACCCTAAACCTGTAACCCTAAACCTACAACCCTAAACCCTAAACAACCCTAAACCCTAAAACCCTAAACCTTAAACCTTAAACCTTAAACCTTAAACCCAAACCCTAAACCCTAAACACTAAACACTAAACCCTAAACCCTAAACCCTAAGCCCTAAACCATAAAACCCAAAAACCTTAAACCCTAAATCTTAAACCCTAAAAACCTTAAACCCTAAACCCTAAACCCTAAACCCTAACCCTAAACCATAAACTATAAACCCCAAACCCTAAACCTAAACATGAAATTACTAAATAAATTAAAAAATAAACCTAAACCCTAAAACCTAATAAACCTAAACCTAAACCTAAACCCTAAGAATGGGTAGAACGTTGATAGCAGGAACATCACTCAACCAGGCTCCTAGATCCGCGTGGAGGCGAAGGTGGGGCGGCATTGCTATCTGGTGGTGGTAGGTTGGAGGTCCTGCTGGATATGGAGGTGGTCATCAGAGCAGTGGTGGTTATGGAGGTGGGAGGAGCGACTGAGGTTACAGTCGTGGTGGTGGTGGAGAGAGATATCAGAGATATGATGGTGGATCTCGCTACTTGAGAGGCTGGGGTGGTTTTGATGGGAACTAGAGAAACTGAGGAACGATCAATATGTTCTGCTGCTTATGGAATTGTGACTTTATATTAGAGACGGTTCTAATTATCTTGGGTTTTTTATTTTCTCTATGCATGCTCATTCTTTATCTGTGTCGTTGCTTGTGTCTTAGAAAACTTAGTGTGTTACTTGGTTGATGAAATCAAAAAGAAGAAATGTCGAATATGAATTTGTTCTCTGTTAAAAAAAATAACCCAAAAACTCTAAAGCCTAAACTAAAACCTGAACCCTGAACCTAAAACCTAAACCCTAAACCCTAAACCCTAAACCTAAACCCTAAAAACCTAAACCTAAATAAACTAAACTAAACTAAATAAAACTAAATAAAACCTAAACTAAATAAACCTAAAATAAACCTAAATAAACCTAAATAAATAAACTAAACCTAAATTAAAAATAAAATAAAAACTAAACTAAATAAACTAAATAAAATAAACCTAAACCCTTAACCCCCCAACCCCCTGTCCCTCATGGCGCATTGTCGATTTCATTTCCCCCTTCATCGGCGCATTCCCGTGTTGCATTTTTTGTGTATCCTTCATCATTCTCGACCAATTTCTTGAGTTTTTTCAATCTCCAACTGGACGCATGATGTGTCTCTTTTGATTAAGGATGTGGTGACCTCAAACCTGCAGCTTATTTCTCCTATTTCAGATGATCTGGCTAAGGCATCTAATTTTTTGGGGATTTCTAAACTAAATGCCATTCCTGCTATTAAATCCTTTAAGGATGCACTTTCTGGTTAGAGCTCTACCTTTTCTAACTCGATGAATCTGATTTTGACTTCTTTTGGAGGTATGCTTATGATCATGAGTTCAGATCTTGATGTTGAAAATCTTGCAAAGCCTTTCAAATTCACTTTCATTGGAAAATTTTCTTTGTGTCGGCCGAATTTGGATAAGATATGATCTTTTTTTCATAACCTTAAACTTTTGGGTGCTTTCTCTATTTGCTTGATCGATACAAGACATATTCTAATTCAACTTACGAATAATTTGGATTATTCAAGGGTTTTCTCACATCGATCTTATTTTGTCTTTAATTATCAAATGCGTTTGTTGAAAATGTCTTCTCTTTTTGATATAAAGGAAAAATTACCTATTGTTGCTATGTGGTTAGCTCTTCTAAATATGAGAATATATTATGTTACCCACCAGGTTTTATTTACTATTAGGGCTCTTTTTGGACGACCGCTCCAAATCGATCAGGTGACTGCTGTGAGATCTTGTCCCTCTTTTACTTGTATATTGGTTGAACTTAACATATCTAAATACATCCTAAGGATGTTTGGATCGGATCTAAAAATTTTGGTTATTTACAAAAGGTCGAATTTGAAAATTTTTTGGTTTTCTAGTCCCATTACAAGATACATGGTCATGATAATTTGGAGTGTTTTGTTCTTCACCCGCATCTTAAAAAGAAAATTATGAATGATCCTAACTCTAAATTAGCTACTGATAAAGTTAATAAAGCTATTTTTATGCCTAAAAATAACTTTAATGTTGATATTAGGTCGGATTCTTTGGAATCTTCTGATGTTCATAAAATTATTGTTTCTGCTTCTCATTTCGACCATGACAAAGGTATTAATAATGTTGAAAAAGATGATTTGTCCAATAACCTTTCTTTACATGAGAGTATGCCTATTGTGTTTAATTCCAAATTTGAAGAGGCCGAAAAGAAAAGATGATTCATTCTCTAATGAGTCTAGTCCCCTTCTTTGCCTGCATTAATTGATGAGAATGAGGTTTTAAATGATAACTTGAATGTGGCTAAAATTCTTGAGAAAAACACTAATTTTAACATTGGGAATAATGGTTTGAATGGTATAATTTCTTCTTCTTCCCCTAATTCCAAGATTGATCTTCATTCTAATCCCACTTTTCAACAAAATGCTAATTTGGAAGAGGGAAAAGTTGTGATTAGAGATGTTCTTGCTAATCCTTATCCTATTAATAATATTCCTAATCAATCTCTTTTCGATGGTGACACTTTGGATAAAAACAAAAAATTCCAAACTACCTTTAAATAGAAAATTAAGAACTCTAAGATGCAACCTCGTAATCTTGTTTGATCCTGGATCCTCTTCACAAAAATAATGTGTTGTTTCAATTTTTGGCTTAGGAGTGGATTTGTTATTCTTTCTCTCTCTTTCTTTATTATTATCATTTAATTTTCTTTTATAATTTTTCTTTATGTTTAATTCTCTTATTTGGAATGTTAGATGGATTGGTACCCTTTCCATAATCATTTAAAATCTCTACGAATTAACAATATCATTACTTATTGTTATTGAACCTCTTATACATGTAAAATCAATCATGTTGCTAGAATGATTGATTTGTAACTTTTTCTCTAACATCAACAATAAAATTTGGTACTTTTGGAATAGCTTCTTAAATGTTTTAATTTTAGATGATCTTCAACAAGTTGTCAATGCTTAAATTTTTTTGGGTGATTCTTGTGTGCTTGGCTCTTTTGTTTATGCTTCTTGCAATAGCTAGTCAGAATGTTTTTTGGGAGAATTTGAGAAGTTTTGATCTTTCTGTTAACAAACCTTAGTTTGTTGGGGGTGATTTCAACACTATTCTGTATTCATCTGGAAGATCAGGTGGTTGCTCTCATAATATTAATTCTAAGTAAGAATTTTCAAATATGATTCTTGATTGCAATCTTATTGGCATTGGTTTTAAAGGCTCTAATTATACTTGGAAAAACTCAAAGCTCTGGCAAAGTATTGATAGAATTCTTTTCAACTCTCATTGGATTAATCAATGGCCTCTTACTTCTATTGACCATTTGAGTAGAACTTTATTTGATCATGCCCCTCTTTTGGTTTCTATTAAGGATAACTCTAAAAGATTAAACACCTCGTCCTCTTTCAGATTTCAAAAATATGTGGATTCAACATCTGGATTTTCTTAAAGTCATGGCCATTAATTGGATTACCCCTTTACACCTAATAATTCAATTAGGGGTATGCATAGATTATGGTTTAAGCTTAAAAGGCTCAAATAAAATCTAGTTTCATGGAACAAACATTGTTTTAAAAAGCTTTTTGCTAATATAAAAAACATGGAACCTTTGGTTTGTGATCTTGAAAATACTATTTTGACTGATTCTTCTAAGCTTAAGGAATTGAATGAAGCAAACGATAATCTTATTAATTATCAGAATATGAAAGAGACCTATTGGTGACAAAAAGTTGCTAGTAAACATATTGCTGATGGGGATAGGAATACCAGGTATTTTCATGATTTATTTAATAAAAAGAGAGCTTTAAATTCTATCCAAAAAATTAAAAGTGATGATGGAGATTGGATCACTGATATTAATGTAATTAAACATTATGTTATTAACCATTTTATAAATATGCTTAATAAAAGCCACTCTTATGAAGCTATTTCTAATTCGCATTTGATTCCCTCTATTATTACCAATTATGACAATCATTAGCTTACTCGGTTGCCTACTGAAGATGAGATTGGAAAAGTTCTCAATAGTATTAGCATTGATTCTATTAATGGTCTGGAGGCTTATACTACTCATTTTTTTCAAAATTGTTGGTCTATTATTAATCATGACTTAATTGATGCTATTGTTGATTTCTTTATTGGTAATCCTCTCCCTAAATATTTTTCAAGCACTTCCATTATTCTCATACCTAAAAAGATAATCTAGATTCTTGGAGTGATTTGAGACCTATTAATCTTTGCACTTTCTTTAATAAATTGATTTCTAAAAATCTTTCTAATAGACTGAGTCCTTTGCTTCAAAAAATTATCTCTCTCAACCAAACTAGATTTGTTAGAGGGATATCTATATATGATAATATTCTTCTTGCACAAGAGCTTATTCATGATTTGGATGTTCCAACTATAGGTGGTAACATCCTTTTTAAATTAGATATTTCTAAAGCCTTTGATAATATCTCATGGGATTTCCTTTTAAATATCCTACATTTATTTGGTTTCTCTGATAATTTCATTAACCTTATTAAAAACTATATTAATAATTTCTAGTTTTCTATTCTTCTTAATGGTGAAGCTTTAGGCTTTTTTCCTTCTTCTCATGGTTTGAGACAATGAGATCCTTTGTCCCCTTCTTTGTTTATTATTGCTATGGAATACCTTTCTAGGAGTTTAAATGATTTATTCAATAACAATCCTAGCATGTACTTTAGGACTCTTGGTGGTATCCCGATTTCTCATCTTAGCTTTGCTAATGATTTCATTATCTTTTCTAATGCTCCCTTTCATCATATCAAAAGACTTAAGAAATTTTTAAATAATTTTGGTAGAGATAGTGGTCTTTCTATTAATGAAAGCAAGAGCTGCTTTATTACATCCTCTAAAATTTCTAATAACAAAATCAATCATATCTTGAGAATCACAAATTTTAAACTCCAACAACTTCTTATTAAATATCTAGGTGCTCCTCTTTTTAAAGGTAAAAAAAGATGCCATCTTTTTAATGAGCTTATCCAAAAAATTTCTAATAAAATTTCAGTGTGGGAATTTTACTTACTTTCTTTTGGTTCCAGTCTTACTTTGCTTAAGAGTACTCTTAATTTGATGCCTTTTTATCTTATTCAAACCATTATCCCTACTAATTCTATCTTAAATAGAATTGATCGTCTCATTAATAAATTTTTCTGGGCCTCTAATAATTCGATTAAAAGGATGCATTGGACTTCTTCGCATAAATGTTGTGGTCCTCTGGGTGAAGGTGGGCTTGGCTACAAACCTATACGTATACCTATTACTACCTTCTCATACAAACTCTAGTGGAATTTTAGAAAAACAGATAGCCTCTGGGCTAATTTTATGATAGCTAAATACTGCCAGGGTAAGCACCCTCTAATCTGTACTTATAAAGTGGGTGACTCCATGATTTGGAAAAGGTGTTTCTCCAATAAATGGGAGGCTGAATCCTTGATATCTTGAGGTATAAATTCGAGATCTTCTTTCTTTTGGCAAGACAATTGGATTGGTGGTGGTTATATTGATTCTTTTTTTATCTACCCATTCTACTCCTACTACTAAAGTTAACTCCTTTTGGCTTAATAATAGGTGGAATGATAGTAAACTTATCGAATTTATTCATATCTCTTTTTTTGATATATTTACTGATATTCTTATCCTTTCCAACAAGCTTGGTCAAATTTTTTTTAAAATGTCTTATAATGGTGATTTTATTCTTAGAGAGGCTTGGATTTATATTAGAGATGCTCATATTTCTTCTAATGTATTTGTTAAACTTTGGATAATATCATCCCTATCTCTTATTTTGTCCTTACTTGGAGAATTCTGGAAAACTTCATTCCTCTTGATTCCTTGCTCTAGAATAAAGGTTTTCATTTGCCTTCCAAATGTTTTTGTTGTTTTCATATTGAAAATGTTAATCATGTTTTTTTTTCAATGGTGATATTGTCTCTAAATTATGGTTTTGGTATGATGGTCTTTTTAATACTAACCATTTCCATGGTTTTCTTTCTTTATATCAACTTCTTGAATCCTGTTCCCAAAAAGTTGTGAAAGGTAATATCAAAGTTTTAATTTCCATTACCCTTATTTGGTTCATATGGATGGATAGAAATAATGCTAAATATAGTGTCATTCCTATGAATCATAAAAGGATTATTGTTATAACCAAAGAAAAAATTCATGCTTTATTTAATGCTAATTTAATTAGTAACAATCGTTTTAGAGGATGCAAATTTGTGGCCAAAAAATTAGGTCTTTACCTGCCTGAGATAACCTTTTGTAAAGAAGATAGGATTATATATTGGATAAAATCATATAATAATATTATTAAAATTAATACAGATGGCTCTATCTCTCAGAATATATTTGGTTGTGGTGATATTTTTAGGGATTTTAAAGGTAATGTCATCTGTGCTTTTGCTTATCCTTGTAAATCTTATTTTGTTATCTATGCTGAATTAATGGCTATAAACAAAGCTATTGACATTTGTTTGTAAAAAGGTTTCTTTAATATTTGGATTGAAGTTGAGGCTCTCTTACTCATTGATAGGCTGACTTCCACTAAGATGGGAAATGCAGATTTATTCTACCTTTTTAATCATACTAGAACACTCCTCTCTCAAGTATTGTTGACCTCACTTTTGGAGTCAGCTCTCAACTTTCTCATCATAGATCTAGGACTCTCATAGACACTAAGAATTCCTTAGTCTTAAGACACTTCTAGTGATTAGGTGAACACTTAACCTAACCCTAGAGACTTAGATGAATTAGCTATAGGAATGGGTTGTGCCTTAGGGATTTAGGAAGACTTGCATATCCTATAGCCCATACCCAATCCTTGCTTCCCTCTTTCAAACCCAAACCTCAAATTCAAAATTCCAAATCCCAAAATCAAATCCAACAACCAAATGATTGAAATCCATCACTAAATTCAAACTCTGAATCCCTTTTTGAGCCCTTTGATTTTATCTTATGGACTTAGCCTTAACCAAATCCAAATCAACCCCAATCCAATTGATTTTGTCATTATCAAATTCAATCTCAGATCAAATTCCAAATCATGAATCAATTCCAAACTCCAAATGATTGAAACCCATGATTAAATCCAAATTCTAAAATCTTTCCCTAAGCCATATGAACCACCTTCATATGCTTAGCCAAAACTCCTTCAAACCAACTCAAGCTTGATTGATTTTTTTATAAATCAATCATTCCTTCATGTATATTTACAAATATAAATGAAATTTAAATTCAAACCATTCAAATAAAATCAAAAGAAAATAAACCAAATCAAGACCCTTCTTAAGCCATATGGACTCACCTCCATAAACCTAATCAAATCTTGATCCAAATGAACCCAAACATGATTGACTCCTTTATAAATCAATCATTCCTTCATTTATAATTATAAATATAAGTGAAAACCACCCTCCAATGACCAAAAATAAATCAAACCAAATCAAAACCCAAGTTAGCCCTTTTGCCTACATCCCTAAGCTTAATCAAATTTGCTTTCAAATCACTCCAAACTCAAGTGATTTTATCATAACCCATTTATATATTCATTTATATTCATAAACATAAATCAAATATATATATATATATTCAAATGACCAAAACCTAACTCAAATCAAATCAAATTCCCAATTTTAGCCCTTTATGCAAAACTTTTGAACTTGGCTAAATGAAACCCAAATCAACTCAAAACTCATGGATTTCTTCATGATTCAATTATTCCTTCAATCATTGATCCAAATATAAACATCAACCACCATTATCAAACCAAATCCAAGTCAACCCAAATCAAGACTAAATTGACCCTTTTGACTTGAAATTGTCATATGAACCAAAACTCATTTGGCTCTAAACCAATTATAATTGGATTTATATTTAAATCCTAAGCGTATATGTGGGTTCAACTAAACTTGATTCAAACTTTGATCAAGCCAATCGCCAATGTATGGTGTGGCCAATGAATGAAGAATCATAAATCCAATAAATCACGTATAACCTTTTGCATGGATTTTCCTATCCTTATAGTTGTTCATACATTTACATGTATCTAAGAAAAGTAGTATATTAGTCTGGACATCCCGAGGCTGCGAGGCTTTAAGTAGCCCTAAGTAGTTCTTGTACCTTACACCCCTAGTTTAGAAAATGGCATCATACTCACTTAAAATTTTTATACATGTGAATGTGTATTTAGCTAATGGTTGAAAAATCCCTCTTTTCTATATAATAATGACATACATTCATAATTTAATCCAAAAAAAATGAAATATTTAAATTTCAAATACACTTATTTGCATTCATCATCAAAGTATGCTAAGATTTATATTGCATGTATAGGTATGCTTAGGGTTATCCATATGAATGATATACATGATGGAAAGAAATGAACAAATGTGTGTTTTATGATAGTAATCCATTCTAATTAATCCTAAGATGTCTTTCTTATTGAATAGGGTTATTTAGAGTGAACCTAAACTTAGGGTTAATTAAAACACATAATAAACCATTCACTAAAGAAAATTCATTAATTAACTTACCTTAGAAATGTCTTACGGTGGTGATAAAAAAGATATTCACTCTCTTTCTTCTCTTTATAATACTTAGTTGCTAAGTGTAGGCTATATGAAACAAAAAAAAATACTAAGTAAGATCTTCAAATCAACTAAACCACTTAAAGAGAAATCAACCCTTTATAAATTAAATCCCTCATACTTAGCAAATCATACTAAAAACTAGTAATGACATACCACACAAACTTTAACACATGCACATTAGTCTAAGTCACCATTTCTAGCTTTATATTAGGGCAGTGCATAGTTTGATGAATGTTTTGTTTTGTGATGAATTATTTTAGACTAGATGTTAGGGTGTATGTGCATAGTTTGGATGTTAGGCCGACATTAGCCTAATCATGTTTTATGTAGGGGTCATGCTTAAGGGGCCATTATAATAAAAATATAAATGCTTTTTGTTGTGCAGGTTGCTTAGCCCCTAAGCATAGCCCAAGTTAGGATAGGTGGACTTGGTTACCCATGTGTGGGTACTAAGTCCAAATTATTCAAATAACTACTTAAGTTTTATGGTGTGTTTAGCTAACACTTATTTTGTAGGTGTAGGTAGATATACTTTTCTTCTCTTTTAATGTAATTTTTGCATTAGGATTAGGATAAGTATTATGGAGGATTAGGATGAACATTGGTTATAAGATCAAGTCTTATACACCATGTGCTGTCTTTGGACCAAACACCATCCCAATCAAGCTAAAAGAAAGAAAGAAATGGAGCAAATCAAAAATGAAGAAATGAAATATGAAGAGTGAAGAGTGGAGGATGAAGAATGAAGACCCCCATAACACTTATCATTTTATAATTGTAATTATTCTATCATTATACTGAGATGTATAAGGGTAGAGCTCAGCTACCTACATTTTTTTTGGGTTGTACGGTAGTATCCGACCTCATTGGTCTCTTGTTCTTTTGTGATAGCTTTATAAAATTATTTGATATTTTGTTTAGCTTGTGCATTAGAAATATCATATCTTTTCATAGTTTCTTTATGATTGGTGATTGTTGTGTGGTCTGGATGCGAATAGGCTCTTAGGGTAAAAATAAATTTTCTATCCCACTAACAACTCATAACTAAAACTTTAAAATAAATCATAACCTCACATAAAAAATCCTAGGCTTTAAATCAAGATAATAAAATATTTATCAACCACTTAGCTGGATGATTGTATGTTGAATATTATGCATGTCATATTCTTCCACTCTTGTTAAGAGAGGCCTTCCATTTGTGACAGAGAAGAAAGACTTAACATGTAAGAGCCTTTGATGGAAAGACATCTCTTTCTCTTTTGATTTGGCCCATAATCAATTTCTCATACATTTAGGCATACAAAATCCTATAGCCTATGTCAAAAATAAAAAGTCCAAAAATTAAATAAAACTTGATAAAATTTGCATTCGATTTAAGTCCTTATTCATGCCCATCATGATCTAGTCTCTTAGTTATTGGGTTTAAGGACTTAGTTTCTCTTCTAAATAAATAATAACTTAACCATCTTGCAAAGCATATGACTTTCCTACATGGATTTAAAGCATAGGAAGAGTTACGGTGCCACTCAGGCGATAATAAGTAAAATGTGGTGATTTACTCTCTCTTGTGGAGGTAAATAATATACCCACTTTTTCCTTATATTTAGGTCATATTTTGGCCCTCACCAAAGCTCCCTATATTTATGATCTGAGATTGCTATTTTTCTTTGTGAGCTACAAGCACAAATCCTCACCTCTTAGGCATTTCCATAATCTTGTGTTGTGGAATTATAAGTCCTAGATTTTTAATGAAATTTCAACTCAAATAAATGAATCTTCTCAAATTCAAATACATAAAGCCCAACCATAGGATAGATTAGAGTGCTCACTAGGTTTCTTAGTATCATGAGCACTCCCTACTCATCTCTTTTGGTTTCGATAATAACTCTCCCCTTCTAATCTCTCCCACTTTATTTTCTAAAATATAACCAATTTATTGATAGTCCTATCTTTGAATTCCTTGGAGACAACAATCGCCTGCCTTAATCGAGAGTATTCTTAAGGGATTCATTCCCCTTAAGATGTAATTAACAATGGAGGCTTGCCTCCATAGGGAACTTAATGAACCCGATTTAAATAAACCCTATTTTACTTTTCCATGTAAACTAGGGAAAAAATCTCTGGTATATTCGAAGACCCATCATGCCTTAGGGGTCCTTATTAGATGATTAGGTCAATTATAAGGTAGTGACTTCTATCTCTCGGGATAGTACATTATTACTTAATATCATACCCGATCACCTTAATTAGTACATCCTCAGATCTGCTTGGTGTCCCCTCACATATACACACAAACCAGAAATAAACAACACAGATTTTTCTAGAGACTCCACTGGGGATGGTTCCTCTCTCCATTTCTAGTAGATAATTGTTATCTCCAAGCATCGATAGTGGACTTGCATTTCATGTGAGCTTGAGACTATCTTTCCTTCCATTGGCACTTAGCTTATTTGATTCTTAAGCAAAGTCAACCAACATCTTTTAGGTTTTAGAACCTCACTCCGTGTAGGTCTTGAAACCCCTATTTGGTTCCCCAATAGGTCAGAACATAATTTATCAACAAAAGGGGAGATAATAAAAATTTAAAACCTCCTCACCACTAGCTTGGTGAGGCAAGGTTCATCATACAATTTAAGAAAAATAATTTCTTTCACAAAATGAAACTTTTCAAAAGCACCTTTCAAGAAACTAACAAAATAATAAAATCAAAACCCCTCCATTTAAAGATCCCTATGATTGCTACATGGAAGTTCTTTTCAAAAGAACATTCTTGAAAAATATCATGCCCATTCAACATACTCAAAATTATTGAATGAGGAATCCATTTTTCAAATAAATTGGAACTTCATCTAACAAATTTCACATATGTTGGAGTTGAAGCTTCCCTCTTTGCAAGAGAAAATCATGCCATTTTTAATTCCAACTTAACATATCCAAACTTGTTAAGTGAGAATCTCTATTTGAATCAAACATGAAATTTGACCTTCACTTAACATATTCAATTTGTTATTTGGGGGGTCTCATTTTCAAAACATAAATTTGACTTTCACTTAACAATTTCAATTTGTTAAGTGGGGGCCTCATTTCTAAAACATAAAATTTGACTTTCACTTAACAATTTCAATTTGTTAAGTTAGGGTCTTATTTTCAAAACATAAATTTGGCCTTCACTTAATATATTCAATTTGTTAAGTGGGGGTCTCATTTCCAAAACATAAATTTGACTTTCACTTAACAATTTCAATTTGATAAAGTGGGTCTCATTTTTAAAATATAAATTTAATTTTCACTTTACAATTTCAATTTGTTAAGTGGGATCTCATTTCCAAAACATAAAATTTGACTTTCACTTAACATATTAATATTGTTAAGTGAGTCTCATTTTCAAAACACACATTTAGGCTTTCACTTAGCATATCCAATATTGCAAAGTAAGAGTCTCATTTTCAAAGCATATATCTGGTTCTACTTAACACATCAAATTTATCAAGTAAGAATCAAATAACCATGTCATATTGGATTCCCACTTAACATACCAAATTTTTTATGTGAGAATCCCATTCTCAAGTCATATCATACTTTGATTTCCACTAACACACCAAATTTTTAAGTGGGAGTCCCATTTTCAAAAACATACCAAAAACATTTAGGCTTTCACTTAACATACCAAATTTGTTAAGTGAGGGTCTCTTTTCAACACACATTTTGATCTCTATTTCAGCATACCAAATTTATTAAATGGGGGCCTCATTTCTAAAACATAAAATTTGACTTTCACTTAACAATTTCAATTTGTTAAGTTAGGGTCTTATTTTCAAAACATAAATTTGACCTTCACTTAATATATTCAATTTGTTAAGTGGGGGTCTCATTTCCAAAACATAAATTTGACTTTCACTTAACAATTTCAATTTGATAAAGTGGGTCTCATTTAAAATATAAATTTAATTTTCACTTTACAATTTCAATTTGTTAAGTGGGATCTCATTTCCAAAACATAAAATTTGACTTTCACTTAACATATTAATATTGTTAAGTGAGAGTCTCATTTTCAAAAAACACACATTTAGGCTTTCACTTAGCATATCCAATATTGCAAAGTAAGAGTCTCATTTTCAAAGCATATATTTGGTTCTACTTAACACATCAAATTTATCAAGTAAGAATCAAATAACCATGTCATATTGGATTCCCACTTAACATACCAAATTTTTTATGTGAGAATCCCATTCTCAAGTCATATCATACTTTGATTTCCACTAACACACCAAATTTTTAAGTGGGAGTCCCATTTTCAAAAACATACCAAAAACATTTAGGCTTTCACTCAACATACCAAATTTGTTAAGTGAGGGTCTCTTTTCAACACACATTTGATCTCTATTTCAGCATACCAAATTTATTAAATAAGGATCCAATTTTTCAAATCAACCACACTTGAGCTTTCACTTAACATACCAAATTTGTTAAGTGAGAATCTCATTTTCAAAGGAAAGTAGACATATCTCAAACAAATTTAAGACATTCACTTAACATACCAAATTTGTTAAGTGGGACTCCCATCTTCAAAGAAAAAAAAATCTACCTCACAATTACATTTGGCTTACACTTAATATACTTAATTTGTTAAGTGAAAGTCTCATCTTCAAACACAAATCAAACACATGTGGCCTCTACTTAACATACCAAATTTGTTAAGAAACCCTATTTCCAAATGAAATTATCACACCAAATATTCACAAGCAAACATATTTCAAACACACAATCACAACCCTTTCGAGCATACCCAAATTTGCTAAGTAGTGGTTCTTTCAAACTATCAATACTTTCAAACAAGAAAAAAAATAAATGCAAACAATCTCTAAAAAAGAAATCTTCTCTCAAATTTTTGAACCCCACCCAACCTACCTAAATTGGTTGAGTTTGAGTTCTAAAATTAAAATCAAATGGTAAAGACTCTCCTCCAAACATCCAAATCTCTCCAATGAACCCAACTTAACATATTTGAATTTTTGAATATGGGTTCAAAACTCCAAACCTCTGTTACTTTCTTGGAACAAATATCAGAGATCGTCAGTTATATTTTAACATATGCAAACATATAGCTCAGATTTTTCTTTCAATATGGCCTCTCGATGTTTGTTTTCACCTTTGTTTGAGATGGATTTAGCCTTGGATGGCCCTCCCTTAGGACTCCACCCATCTAGTGTTCTTTGGTCAGGATTTGAGGGCATTACGTGAGGCGACCCTCACCCTCTGTAGGATGAGGTGGTTGGCTAGTCATCCATATCGACCTACCTTCTAACATTGAGTATCCTTCCTTAAAGAGGAATGTGGTTGAGGCTACACCAGTCGGTCCAGTTCTCACTCAGTTAGCTACTCCCACAGTAGCTCGGATGTGTGCTAGCACCTCTTTGTTGGTCCCCTCTAAGATTATGGCTATCCTGACTTCAAAGATAGCCTCCCCTACCTTCAAGGTAGGGTCTAGCTCTCACACCACCTTACACAGCAGCAGTACCGCAACAGAGCCATAAGATCAAGCGGCACCAGCGTGTGCTAAAGAGATAGATGTCGATCCCATAATGTATAAGAGGGTTCTCCCATGAGGTTTCTCCATTTCTGACTAGCAACTATTTCCACCCCTTCTTGGCATCAGACGAAGAGGAAGACTACTAGAGGATAGCTACATTACCTCCACCTCCTACATACCACAAGGTTCCGGCTAGGGATAGGAGGAAGTCCTATGCCAGTCTATGGATGGTGTTACACCATGTAGATAGGGAACATGAACATTCAGAGTCCACATTATTTTCCTTGATGTCGATCATCCCTAGGAGTGTTACCAGGCACATTCACAGTGATAGAGCATCAGAGACTTGAGTAGTAGTTAGGTCAGGAAATAGGGAGTGATGGAGGTTTTCCAGGCAGTCGACGGCCTCCACTCTAGTTGATTTCCCCAGTCATCAGGCCACCATGGCTAATAGGGCTTATAGCATAGTGTTGATGGGAACCATCAGTCGTAGGGTGAAAGCCCCTGCAAGCATAGAGTCAGTGTTATCTCCACCACATCAATCCACTCCTCACCCATCATCACCAGTTCAGATCCCACCATCCACCGTTCCTATGAAGTCATAGAAGACAGTATCCAGGGAGAAGAAAGCCCCCTTGGTGATCTGGATACAGATAAATGATCTCACTTCATCTACTCTATTGATTGAGGTGAGGGCGAGTTTCCCTACTCGACCACCTACTTCAGTATTGGTGAAGAAGGGATGGCAACCCCACAGCATCGTGGTCGCACCACCACCACCACCACCATTAGAGCTAGTGATAGCACTAGTTGTAGAGTGGGAAGGGGACAGTTCTATTATCCCCATGGAAATGGATCTCCCTAGGGACACTACTTCACCAAAGAGCGACCACGAAAATTTCTTCCCAAGCATGACTTCTAGAGCCGATTCCATTGACGGTGTTGTATCTCAGTTGAGAGCGCCCATCTACCGGTCGTGTATTTATACCCGAGGTTGCTCCCTAGATGATATTTTGGCACAATATTTTATGAGAGAGAACTTATAGGAAGTGACTGGTCAGATTATGAGGAGGGAAAGGTCAACTTTAATCCATATGAGGATGATCTTCTTGAGGATTCGGTTGAAGTTCACATGGTCAATACTAGGAGTTCCCTTTAGAGAGATCTACACAGTCAAGAAAGTATTATAGTTGAAGAGGTGATGTTGTATCTTTCCTAAATCACCCGGGTTCACCCATTGAGATAGATTTGGAGTCATCTGACTCTGATGATCCTATAGGAGAAGCTATAGGTGAACTTGATGAGCAGGTAGAACTTTCCATTAAACCATCTCATGATGCCACTGAAGTTAACCTTCGTAGTGGCAAAGTTCTACCTCCTAGGGTAGCACCTCAGGATAAGGGTAAATAAGTCATTAGTTCTAGTGATCAAGAAGCCCCTCTAGAAGATGCTCCACCTATGGATATACTTATGGAGGACCAACCTAGAGTTGACTACAATGTCCTCTCTCACCTAAGAAAGTTTCCAGCTAAACTAAGCATATATTACTCCCTTATCTTATCCAAAGAGATGAGGGAGTCATTGATCAAAGCCCTTCTTGATCTAGAAATATGCTTAGCTCAGCTAACCACTATTAGAGAAGAGGCATGTTTTTAAAGAGAAGGCCGTGGAATTACATTCACCAATGAAGACCTTCTTTTAGGGACAATAAAGCACAACAGTTCCATCTACATCACAGTCGATATGGGCAGATTCAGATTCTCCAAGGTGTTAGTTGATCCAGGTGCATCAGTGAACATTATGAGTCTAAAAACCCTTACCTACTTGAGGATCAACATCTCTGAACTCCAAGGAGTAAAAGAGAGATAAGAATAAATTTGCTAAGTTTACTATCATTCCACTTATTATTAAGCCAAAAAGAGTTAACTTTTGTAGCAACAATAGAATGGGTAGATAAAAAGAATTAATAAAACCACAACCAATCCAATTACCTTGCCAAAGAAAGAAGATCCCAATTTACACAAGATATCAAAGATTGACCTCCCATTTAATGGAGAAAAGCCTTTTCCAAATCATGGAGTCACCCACTTTATAAGTATAGATTAGAGGGTGCTAATCCTGGCAGTATTTAGCTATCATAAAATTAGCCTAGAGGCTAACTTTTTTTTCTAACATTCTACTAAAGTTTATGTGAGAAGGCAGTAATAGCTTCATGAATAGGTTTGCAACCAAGCCCACCTTCACCTAGAGGACCACAACATTTATGCCAAGAAGTCTAATGCATCATTTTAACCAAATTATTAGAGCCCCAGAAAAATTTATTAAAGAGACGATCAATTCTATTTAAGATAGAATTAGTAGAGATAATGGTTTGAATTGGATATAAAGGGAATCAAATTAAGTGTATTCTTAAGAAGTAAGTAGCCACCAACCAAAGAGTAAGTGAAATTCCAACACTAAAATTTTATTAAAATTTTTTTGGATAAGCTCATCAAAAAGATGGGATCCTTTTTGACCTTTAAAAAAAGGAGCTCCCAAGAGGATCCTTCATTAATAAGGATTTCTTAGTGTTTAAAGTTAGTGATTCTCAAGATATGATTGATTTTGTTATTAGAAATTTTAGAGCAGGTAATAAAGCAGCTCTAGCTTTCATTAATAGAAAGACCACTTTCTCTACCAAAATTATCTAAAAATTTTAAGTCTTTTGATATGATGAAAGGAAGCATTAGAAAATATAATGAAATCATCAGCAAAGTTAAGATGAGAAATAGGGATACCACCAAGAGTTCTAGAGTACATGCTAGGATTGTTATTTTATTAAATCATTTAAACTCATAGAAAGGTATTCCACAACAATAATAAACAAAGAAGGGGACAAAGGATCTCCTTGTCTCAAACCATGAGAAGAAGGAAAAAAAGCATAAAGCTTCACCATTAAGAAGAATAAAAATAAGGCATTATTAATATAGTTTTAATAAGGTTAATGAAATTATCGAGAAACCAAATAAATGTAGGATATTTAAAAGGAAATCCCAAGAGATATTATCAAAGGCTTTAGAAATATCTAATTTAAAAAGGATGTTACCACCTCTAGTTGGAACATCCAAATCATGAATTAGTTCTTGAGCAAGAAGAATGTTATCAGATATAGATCTCCCTCTATCAAAACCAGTTTGGTTGAGAGAGATAATTTTTTGAAGCACGGGACTTAGTCTATTAGCAAAAAATTTTAGAAATCAATTTATTAATGAAAGTGCAAAGACTAATAGGTTTGAAATCACTCCAACAATCTGGATTATCTTTTTTAGGTATGAGAACAATGAAAGTGCTTGAAAAATATTTAGGGAGAGGATTAGCAATAAAGAAATCAAAAATAGCATCAACTAAGTCATTCTTAATAGTAGACCAACAATTTTGAAAAAAAAATGATTTGTATGACCCTCCAGACCAACAATGCAATCAATGTTCATGCTATTAAGAACTTTACCAATCTCATCTTTTGTAGGAAACCTAGTAAGCCAATGATTATCATTATTGGTAATAATAGAGGGGATCAAAAGTGAATTAGAAATAGCTTCATAAGAGTGGCTTTTGTTAAGCACATTTCTAAAGTCGTTAATAACAAAATCTTTAATAACATTAATATTAGTGATCTAATCTCCATTATCACTTTTAATTTTTTGGATAGAATTTAAAGCTCTTTTTTATTAAATAAAGCATAAAAATACCAAGTATTCCTATCCCCATTAATAATATGTTTACTAGCAGCTTTTTTGCAGCCAATAGGTCTCTTCCATATTCAGATAATTAATAAGATTATCTTTTGCTTCATTCAAATCCTTAATCTTAGAACAACATTTTCAAATCACAAACCAAAAGTTCCATGTTTTTTATATTAGGAAAAGATTTTTAAAACAATGTTTGTTCCACCAAACTAGATTTTGTTTGAGCCTTTTAAGCTTAAGACATAATCTATGCATACCTAATTATTCGGTGTAAAGGGCAATCCAATTAATGGCCATGACTTTAAGAAATCTAGATGCTTAATCCACATATTTTGAAATCTAAAAGTGGGCGAGGTGTTTAATCTTTTAGAGTTATCTTTAACAGAAACCAAAAGAGCAGCATGATTAGATAAAGTTCTACTCAAATGGTCAATAGAGGTAAGAGGCCATTGATTAATCTAATGATAGTCAAAAAGAATTCTATCAAGATGTTGCTAGAGCTTAAAGTTTTGCCAAGTATAATTATAGCTTTTAAAACTAATGTAAATAAGATTGCAAACAAGAATCATATTTGAAAATTCTTCCATAGAATGAATATTAGGAGAGCAACCACCCCTTCTTTCAGGTGAATATAGAATAGTGTTGAAATCACCCCCAACCAACCAAGGTTTGTTAACAGAAAGAGCAAATCTCCTCAAATTCTCCCAAAGAACATTCCTACCAGCTCTATTGTAAGAAGCATAAACAAAAGAGCCAAGCACACAAGAATCACCAAAAGAAATTTGAGCATTGACAACATGTTGAAGATCATCTAAAATTAAAACATTTAAGAAGCTATCTAAAAGCACCAAATTTTATTACTAATGTTACAGAAAAATCACTAAAACTAAGCATTCTAGTAACATGATTGATTTTATCGACGTATAGAAGTTCAATAACAATAAGTAAAGAGATATTATAAATTCTATAGATATTTCAAATACGATTATGAATAGTGAGGGTACCAATCCCTCTAACATTCTAAACAAGAGAATTAAACATAAAAATTGTAAAAGGAAATTAAATGATAATAATAAAGGGAGAGATAGAGAAAGAATAACAAATCCTCTCCTAAGCCAAAAAATGAAACAACACATTATTTATGTGAAGAGGATCCAGATCTAGTAGATCTGGCAAGATTAGGAGGTTCCATCTTAGAGTTCTTAGTTTCCTTTTTAAAGATAGTTCATATATTTCTACTTTTATCCAAAGTGTCACCATCAGAATAAGATTGATTAGGAATATTATTAATAGGATAATGATCAGTAAGAACATCTCAAATCATAATTGCCCCCTCCTCAAAATTAGCATTTTATTGAAAAGTGGGATTAGAATGAAGATCAATCTTGGAATTAGGGGAAGGAGAAGAAATTATACCATTCAAAGTACAATTACCAATGTCGATCGGTATTTTGCTCAAGAATTTTAGCCACATTCAAATTATCATTTAAAACCTCATTCTCATCAATTAATGCTGGCAAAGAAGCAGGAATAGACTCATTAGAGAATGAATCATCAATTTTTTTCAGTTCCTTGAATATGGAATTAGCCATAATAGGAATATTCTCATGTAAAGAAAGGCTGTTGGACAAATCATCTTTTTCAACATTATTAATACCTTTGTCATGGTTGGAATGAGAAGTAGAAACAACAATTTTAGGAATATCAAAATATTACAAAGAATCCGACCTAATATAAACATTTAAGTTAATTTTAGGCACAAAAATAGCTTTACTAACTTTATGAGTAGCTAATTTAGAGTTAGGATCATTCAAAACTTTTTTTTAAGATGTGGGAGAATAACAAAACACTCTGAATTATCATGACCATATATCTTGCAGTGGGAACAAAAAATTAGAAATTTTTAAATTCGACCTTTTGTAAATAACCAAACTTTTTAGATTTAATCCAGAAATCCTTAGGATGTTTTTTAGATATGTCAAGTTCAACCATCATATGAGCAATAGAGGGACGGTATCTCACAGCGGTCGCCTAATCAATTTGGAGCGACTGACTAAAAAGAGCACCGATAGCAAATAAAACTTGGTGGGTAACATAGTGGATTCTCTTATTTGGAAGAGCTAACCACACAGGAACAGTAGGTGATTCCTCCTTTATATCAAAAAGGGGAGACCACTTCAACAAATGCATTTGACAATTAAAGACAAAATAAGATCGACGTGAGAAAACCCTTTAATAATCCAAATCATTCATAAGTTGAATCAGAATATGTCTTGGATCGATCAAGCCAATAGAGAAAGCACCTGAAAGTTTAAGGTTATGGAAAAAGGATCAGATCTTATCCAAATTTGGCTAGCACAAAGAAAATTTTCCAATCAAAGTTAATTTGAAAGGTTTTGCAAGCTTTTTGACATCAAGATCTGAACACATGATCATAGGCATACCTCAAAAGAAATAAGATTTATCAGTAGAGGTAGAGCTCTTACCAAAAGTGCATCCTTAGAGGATTTAATAGTAATAATGACATTAGGTTTAGGGATCCCCACAAAATCAGATGTCCTAGCCAGATCATCCAAAATGGGAGAAATAAGCCACGGTTCGAGGTCACTATATCCATAATCAGAAGAGAGACATCACGCAAGCAGCCAGATATTGAAAAAAAATCTAGAAATCAGTTAAGAATGATGAAGGATCCACAAAAAATTTAAGAAGGGACACGTTGACGAAGGGGAAATTAATCCTGGCGGAGGGGGGGGATTTAGGGTTTAGGTTTATTTTATTTAGTTTATTTAGTTTAGTTTTATTTTATTTTTAGTTTAAGTTTATTTAATTTAGGTTTAGTTTATTTATTTAGGTTTATTTAAGTTTCTTTAGGTTTATTTAAGTTTATTTTAGGTTTATTTAGTTTAGGTTTTATTTAGGTTTATTTAGTTTAGTTTAGTTTATTTAGGTTTAGGTTTAGGGTTTAAGGTTTAGGTTTCTAGGGTTTAGGGTTTAGGGTTTATAGTTTTAGGGTTTAGGGTTTAGAGTTTAGGGTTTAGGGTTTTTAGGGTTTAGGGTTTAGAGTTTAGGGTTTAGGTTTAGGGTTCAAGTTTTAATTTAGGGTTTAGGGTTTTTGGACTATTTTTTAACAAAGAATAAATTCATATTTGATATTTCATCTTTTTGATTTCATCTACCAAGTAATGCACCAGGTTTTCTAAGCAACAACATAGATAAAAAATGAGCATGCATAGAGCAAATCAAAAACTCTAGATAACTAGAATTGTCTTTACTGTAAAGACACAATTCCATAAGCAACAGATCAGATCAACCATTACTTGGTTTCTCTAGTTCCCATCAAAACCACCCCGGCCTCTTGTATAGCGGCATCCACCATCATATCCCCGACCTCTCCCTCTATCACCATCATGGTTGTAACCTCCATAACCACCACTGCTCTGATGACCACCTCCATATCCACCAGCACCTCCAGATCCTCCACCACCACTATGATAACCGTCACCTCTGTCTTTGCCTCCATAGCTAGATCTAGACTTAGCCTCATTGATGGTGATGTTCCTGTCATCAAGGTTCTGACCATTCTTAGGGTTTAGGTTTAGATTTATGTTTATTAGATTTTATGGTTAAGGTTTATTTTTTAATTTATTTATTTGCTTTAGGTTTACGTTTAGGGTTTGCGATTTAGGGTTTTGGGTTTAAGGTTACGGTTTATGGTTTAGGGTTTTGGGTTTAGTGTTTAGGGGCTTAGGGGTTTATGCTTTTAGGGTTTAGGGTTTAAGGTTTAGGGTTAGGGTTTAGGGTTTAAGGTTTAGGGTTTAGGGCTTAGGGTTTAGGGTTTAGGATTTACGGGTTAGGGTTTTAATGTTTAGGGTTTAGGGTTTAGTGTTTAGTAGTGTTTAGGGTTTGGGTTTAGGGCTTAGGGTTTTAGGATTTAGCATTATTTAGTTTAGGGTTTAGGGTTCTGGTTTATAGTTTAGGGTTTTGGTTTAGGTTTAGAGTTTAGGGTTTTAGTTAGGGGAGTTTAAACTTAAGATTATGTCTTTTAGGTTATAGAGTTTTAGATTTAGGATTTAGTGTTTTAGAGTTTAGGGTTGTAGGCTGAGGGGTTTAGGGTTTAGGGTTTAGAGTTTAGGGTTTAGGATTTAGGATTTAGGGTTTAGGGTTTTTAGGGTTTAGGGTTAAAGGTTTATGGTTCAGGGTTTCTTTAAAAAAAAATAAAATTTAGCAAACTAGTAGGTTTAGGTTTATTTAATTTATTTTTTATTTATTTATATTTTTTTATTAAGGTTAATTTATTTTTATTTAGTTTAGTTTATTTAATTTAGGATTATTTATTTTAGTTTAGGTTTTTTATCTTAGTTTATTTTTAGGTTAGTTTAAGTATGTTTTAGTTTAGTTTTTTTTTTTTTACTTTTTAGGTTTAGGTTTTATGTTTTATTATTAAGTTTAGGTTTAGGTTTTTATTTTATTTTTTTAGGTTTAGGTTATAGGTTATTATTTTAGGTTTTTTTTTAGTTTACGCTTAGGTTTACTTTTACCTTATTTTATTTTATTTAGTTTAGGTTTAAGTTTAGGTTTAGTTTAATTTAGGTTTAGGTTTTATTTATTTTAGTATTATTTATTTTAGTTTAGGTTTCAGTTTATTTTATTTTGTTTATTTTATTTTTATTTTAGGTTTTGGTTTTTCATAGTTTAGGGTTTAGTTGTTATTTTTTATTTACTTTTAGGTTTATTTTTAAGGTTTAGGTTTTTATTTAGTTTTTAATTTATTTTATATTAGGTTTAATTTTTTTATTTTAGGTTTAGTTTTTATTTTATTTAGGTTTTTTGTTTTAAGATTTATTTTATTTTATTAGTTTAGTTTAGGCTTTTATTTATTTTATTTTATTTTAGTTTTTATTTTCTATTTTATTTTATTTTTAACTTTATCTTTAGGTTTAGGTTTTAGCTTAGGTTTTTATTTTATTTTATTTATTTAGGTTTAGGTTTTAGGGTTTATGGTTTAGGATTTATGGTTTAGGGCTTTAGGGTTTAGGGTTTAGGGTTTAGGGTTTAATGTTTACAGTTTAGGATTTTTAGGGTTTAGGGATTAGGGTTTAACTTTAGGTTTAAGGTTTAGGTTTTAGTTTAGGGTTTAGGGTTCAGGGTTTAAGGTTTTTTATAACAAAGTTTAGGGTTTAGGGATTAGGGTTTAAGGTTTAGAGTCTTAGGGTTTAGGGTTGAGTATTTAGGGTTTAGGGTTTTAGGGTTTAGGGTTTAGGGTTTAGGATTTTTAGAGTTTAGGATTTAAGGTTTAGGGTTTAGGTTTTAGATTTTAGGGTTAGGGTTCAGGATTTAGTTTAGGGTTTTGATTTTTTGGTATTTGATTTTTTAACATTGAACCAATTCATATTCAACATTTCTTCTTTTTGATTTCATCAACCAAGTAACACACCAAGTTTTCTAAGACATAAGCAAAGACATATATAAAAAATGAGCACACATAGAAAAAAATCAAAAACCCTAGATAACAAGAACCGTCTCTACTATAAAGACATAGTTCTGTAAGCAGTGGATAGAATCAGTCATTCTTCAGTTTCTCCAACTAGGCATTATTAATACAATATTTAATAGAAAAAATAAATTTATTAGAAAACCCAAATAAATTCAGAACATGAAAAAGGAAATCCCAAGAGATATTATCAAAATCTTTGTTAATATCTAATTTGAAAAGAATGTTTCCACCTCTAGTCTTAACATCTAAATCATGAATTAATTCTTGGGAAAGTAAAATATTATAAGAAATAGATCTACCTCTAACAAAAATAGTTTGGTTGAGAGAGATAATCTTATGAAGAAAAGAACTAAGCCTATTGGCAATAATTTGGAAATTAGCTTATTGAAGAAGGTGCAAAGACTAATAGGTCTAAACTCACTCCAATAGTCTGGATTATCTTTCTTAGGTATGAGAACAATAGAATTGCTAGAAAAATATCTAGAAAAAGGATTACTAATAAAGAAATCAACCATAACATCAATCAAATCATTTTTAATAATAAAACAACATTTTTGAAAAAATTGAGTAGTGAAACCCTCCAGATTAGCAACAAAATCTATGTTTATGCTATTAAGAACTTTAAATTTTCATCTTCATTAGGCAAAATAGTAAACAAAGCATATTCATCATTGGTAATAATAGAAGGAATCTAGCGTAATTTAGAAATAGCTTTAGAAGAGAAACTCTTATTAAGCATATTTCTAAAATAATTAATAACCAAATACTTAATATCATTATTCTCCATAATCCATTCTCCATTATCATTTTTAATTTTTGAATATTATTTAGAGCTCTCTTTTTATTAACTAAAGCATATAAATACCTAGTATTCCTGTCACCATCCATAATATGTTTCTTGCAACTTTTGATGCCAATAAGTTTCTTCCATATTTTGAAAATTAACAAGTTTATCCTTCACCTCATTCAAGTCCATAATCTTGGGGTTCCATCATAATAGAAACTTCAAGATCACAAACCAAATTTTCCATATCCTTGATATTAGCAAATAGATTTTTAAAATAATACTTATTCCACCAAACTAGATTTTGTTTCAGTCATTTCAGTTTAAATCAGAGCCTATTCATCCCCCCTAATCGAATTATCAGGATATATAGGAGCTTTCCAATTTTTTGCCACAACATTAAAAATTTTATTACGGTGTTTATTTTTTTGATGTGGGACACCAAGCAGATCTTAGGGAGTACTTATTGAAGTGATCAGGTATGATATTAAAGAATGATGCATTATCTCAAAAGATAGAAATCATCACCCTATATTGAACTTAATCACCTAATAAGGACTCCTAAGGCATGATCGGTCTTTGAATATACGAGACCCCCTACTTTACATGGAGAAGTAAAGTAGGGTTTATTTTAAAGTTCATTAAGTTCCCTATGGATCAAGCCCCCATAGTTAATTACATCTTAAGGAATAGGAATTCCTTAGGAAGACTCTCAATTAAAGTAGAAATTAAAGTCTCCAAAGATTTCAAGGCTAGACTATCAAAGGATTATTTGTATAGGAAAATCAATTATGATTGTTCAAGGAGAAGATTTATTATTGAAGCCAAAGGGAATGAGTAGGAAATGCTCATGATACTAGGAAGCCTAGTGAGCATTCCAATCTATCCTATAGTTGGGCTTTATATGTTTGAAGCCAAGAGATTAATTTTATTGAAGTTGACATTTTATTATAAAGCTAGGACTTATAATCAAACAACACAAGGTTGTGAAAATTCCTAAGAGGTGAGGATTTATGCTAGTAGCTCGAAGGAAACAACAACCTCAGACCCTATATCTAAGGAGCTTTGGCATAAGCCAAAGCACAACCTAGGTCTAAGCAAAAATGGGCATAAGGTTTACCTCCACAAGAGAGAATAAACCACCTGATTGTTGGGCTTATAACCGCCTAGAGTGGCTGCTAGCTAACTACTCCTAGAATTTTAAAACCATGTAGGCAAATATTATGCATTTGAAAGATAGTTAGGCTATTATTAATTTAGAAAGAGATAAAAGTCCTTAAACCCACTCCCTAAGAGACTAGAGCATGAGTTGAATGAGTAATGACTTAATCAACAAATGCAAATATTTCAAATTTTATTTTATTTTAGACACATTATTTTGACAAAGGTTTTGACATTTTGTATGCCTATAAGCATGATGAAGTTAGATTATTGGCTAAATCAATGAGAAAGAGGTGTTTTCCTCCATAGAGGAGACCCTCAAAGGTCAAGCCTTCCCCTATCATGAAAGGATGGAAACCCTCTCTTAGCAAGAGTGAAGCAATATGCATGCATGATGTGAGACATACAACATTGAGGGGTTACTAAATATTTTAATTATCTTGATTTAATGCCTAGGCTTTATGTGAGGTTATGAATTATTTAAAACTTTAGTTATGAGTTGTAGTTGGGTAAAAGATTTATTTTTTCCAATGAGCCTAATCGCATCTAGGCCACACATTCAAACATCAATTATTTAAGAAACTATGGAAAGCATGCCATTTCTAGTACAAATCCTAAATAAATCATCAACCAATTTCTATAACTATTGAAAAAAATAAAAGGTCGTCAAATACCATTAGAAAAGAAAAGATGGGCTAGATACCCTTATACAATCCAAAATTACAAAATAATAATTATAATTTATAATGAATGAATGCTATGGGGGGTCTTCATTCTTCATTCTTCATTCTACATGTCTTCATTTCTTTCCTTTGATTTGATTTTCTCCACTTCAAAGGCATCACATGGCCTCGCAGGACAAAGCCTTCTAGCCATTGCTCATCTTTACCTTCCATAGCACTAAACCTAATTCCTAATTACAAAATTACATTAAGAATAGGAAAAGTAAATCTAATTACACCTATAAAATAGAGGTTAGTTAAACATACATACAATCCCAAGCAATTATTTTATAATTTAGACTTAGCACCATGCACATGGTTAACCAAGCCCACCTGTCCTAACTTGGATTATGCTTAGGGGCTTAAGTAACCTGCAAAGAGAGAATTTATATTTATTTTTAAGAGACCCTTAAGCATAATCCCATGTAGAAAACATGATTAGGCTAATCACAGCTTACCATCCAGTCTACGAGGCATACACCTTAATATCCAGTCTACAACAATACATCACAAACCAAAATATACATCATAGAATATACCCTAACATGAAGCTAGAAGTAGTGACTTAATTCTAATATGTGTGTTAAGGCTTGTGTGGTATGTCTTAAACATTAGAGTTGTAGTTCTCTAAGTATAGAAAGATTTAATTTAACATGAAGGGTTAGTTTCACTTAAAGTTATTTAATTGATTTGAGAATTTTAATTTATGTTTTCTTTTGTTTCATTTGATTACATAGCAACTAAGTGTTATAAAGAGAAGAAAAGAGGATTTCCCTCTTTGATCCTTACCTTAAGCCACTTTCTAAAGCATGTTAATTTGATTTAGTTCTCTTTAGTGAATGTCTTATTACACATTTTAACTTAATCCTTAGTTTTGGCTCACTTTAAATAATCTTATTTAATATGAAAAGAATCTTAAGATTAATTTAATTGAATTACTATCACATGACATATGTTCAATCATTGATTTCCATCACATGTAACATGCATATGATATTAATCCTAAATATACCTAGACATACAATATGTTTTAGCACACTTAGATGATGAATGCAGATGTGTATATTTGTAGAAAAGGAGATTTTCATTCATTAGCTAAATGCACATACAAGTGTATAAAAGTTTTAAGCGGATACTTGGCCATTGTTAAACTATGGGAATAAGGTAAAGACCTCCTTGGGGCTACTTAAAGCCTCACGTCCCTGGATTGTCCAGATTAGATATACCCACTATTCTTGAATACACAAGAATGTACAAATGACTACAAAAATGGAAAATCATGCAAAAGTTGTATTTCTTTAAATTGAATTATTTATACATGTGAGCTAAAGTTGAATAGGAAATTTTCATTCATTAGCTAAATGCACATAGAAATGTAAAAAAGTTTTAAGCGGATACTTCGCCATTGTTAAACCAACGGAGTGAGGTAAAATCCTCCTTGGGGCTACTTAAAGCCTTGCGTCCCCAGAATGTCCAGACTAGATATACCCACTATTCTTGAATACACATGAATGTTCAAGTGACTACAACAATGGAAAATCATGCAAAAGTTGTATTTCTTTCAATTGAATTATTTATACATGTGAGCTAAAGTTCTATCTAAATTCTAACATAGAAAGACATAGGAATGAATCCAAACAAATGTTGTGTCCTTTTCAAATGGACTATACACATGCTAACATTTAAACTTTATGTAAATCCATATAGACTAAATAAAGAGAACTCCATATCACATGTTCTAAGCCATTTACACATCCAAGCTTAAAAATATTTATAACTATTATCACTCCAAATATAATAGTTGACTTATAAACTTTTGGAAATAACATTGATATAATAGTGATAATAGCCACACATATATTAAATTAGATCAACACATGTAAGCTTAACATAAAGGGAACCATTTGATTTAGTTAATTTTTCAAAAGATGAATGCATGAATCAAACGACATACAACATTTAATATGATTGGAGAAGAATAACTAAACATAAACACATGATTTCATTCAATTAAATTAATTCATAAGAACAATCATATCAAATAAAATCATAATAGGAAATCAAAGTTTCTTATGTAACTTTTAACTTTTATGTTTCAATTTGATTTAATGAAATGAAAGAAAGTTTGCTGATCTTAACCCATTCCCATGTTTGTGAATTGATTTTGTTTAAGAAAATTTAATTAAGTGGATTTTATGGATTAATTAGGTTATAATATGCATTAAATATACTAATTAACCCTTACCTATGTTACCTTAAAGTAATTAATTAAATAATCATGAACCAACATGATATGCATGGAAAATAACTTGCAATGATACTAAGAAATGAAAGAGCCTAATGAAATTAGCTTACAATTATTGATTAATTAGATTAAGAAACTTAATTAATTATGTTTATTATTTTTCCACACATATGGATAAATCATAATTTCATTAACTCTCTTTAGGCTATTAAACACCTAAAGATCTACCCATAAATTAATTAATGAAGATCAAATATGATTGTAATTTTAATTTGATTAATCAAATCATTAATTAATTCAATTTATCTTACTTAATATGCCAAATTGATTAATTATCCTCCAAATGAAAGATATCTAATTATTTTCCTCCAATATTTTATATGAATAACTAATCAAATAAAGCTTAGTCAATTGTAATTAATAGTTAAATTAATTATAATTAAGAATATGTCTCATGACTAAATTTTTTTTTTTTTTTGACATTTAGGATGAACATATAACAATTAGTTGAATTTTTAAAAGTAATTTTGTGAATAAAATATTTTGATTTATAATTTTACATTTTTTTTAGATTTTGTTTGATCACATATTATTTCTTTCTTTTTTTTATTCTAAAGATTGATTAACTCTTTTTTAGATCCGATTGAATTTAATAATAAATAAAATATTGGATTAATTGTGATCATTCGATCAAAGATCAAATGGCCCACGAGTTAATCATGGCTTGATAGGTGCAATCAAATCACTATGCCATTAAACCTAATCAAAACTATTCACTTCAAACACATAAAATTAATATTATACCTCAATGGAGTTAATGTCCGATGGATTCCGTCCAAGAGGTGGCTTCGTTTGGAAGAAATGAAGCCCTATTGAGATGCTTGTTGGGTCATATCAATACTTTAGCCAGCATTATTTTTCTTTGCTCCTATGGTTCGCTTCCTCCTCACTTGCTCATAGACACCTGGCTTTTGGCATCTTAATGGAAGAGGAAAATCAAAATTCTTGACTTTTCTAAATGTTCTAACAATCATATCAACATATATAGTCATTTAGATGATCAAACTGCTATAATATCGAGCCAATCGAAGCCAATTTTGATAGATTGACCAAAATGATCGTGAGCTATTACCTTCATCTGTAGATGCCGCTCTATCATAGCTCTAAATCCATCAATGCTTAAACATCTTTCAAAGAACAAAGCTATTTTGATTCCCTTCTTGAAGCTTTGGATTAATTATTAGAGATTAAAGGTCGATGGTCTTGTGCATCGTTCACTCTAAGAGCATAGCTAATGTATTCCTTTGTGCCTTCAAGAACAATAATCTCCATTATATATGATGTGTTAGCATTGAGAACATTAGGTTCAAAATCAAATCGATTACCACTATGGATCATTAAAGAACCCTCCAGGAGCTACCAATAATGCCTTTGATTTGGAATTTATGTATAGATCATTGAGGATGGCTTTTACAGCAATTAAACCTCTGGCATACTATTCTGCATCAATACTTGCACCTATTCCATGGTCATTCAGCTCAGTTCCCTTAAAGGAATACCAATCTATGGAGCAGTGAAGCCAACACTAGGAGCCTTCTGCAATACTGCAATCATGTCATCTATGATCTTATGGATCTTCTTTGATTTGATCTCCTCCAAGGAGACCTCAATGGTGGGCTCATGGAGGGACCATATCGCCTTGATAATTTTAGTCATTCTTTCTTTATGCTAAATCGAAGAACCATCCGAGAGACTTTGAAGGGGTTTTCACCAACGATGCAATGTGAGAAGCAATGAAGAATGCTTGGAGCTAAAAAGTCATAGTCTTTATGAAGGAGGATGGAGGCATAGAAGGATAGTTCACTGGCAACTAGGCTATGCGAGTGGCATGGTTCGATCAATCAATAAAAAACTCATGGCATGTCTCATGTGCTTTCTACAGGTAGCCAAATTTATGGGGCCTAGTTGGGATAAAAAAAGTCTCAATTAGCTACTTGTTGCATGCTACTGTGTGTCTCAGTTTTGGAGAAAGTGAGGGAAGAGAGGTCACCTACTGGAGGAAGAGGGAAGCGTGGATGCTGCTTAGGTCAGCTAGGCTTCGCTTTGTTGAGAGGAAGAGATGGATGTGAGGGAGAGTTCACTTTCAACTTTGTGTCCAACGGAGGAGAGGTGCTCAAAGATATTTTTTATTTTTTATTTTTTTAGGACCGGCTGAGATGGGAGAGCCGCTCTTAAGTGAAGTAGGAATGAGAGGGCTTTGGCTCTCTTGCCGAAGGAGATGAGAAAAAGGACAAGGCCTAATTTTTTTTTTTCTAGTGTGTCTATGTTTTTTGCTAGAGAGAGAGAAAGAGAGAGAGAGAGAGAGAGAGAGAGAGAGAGAGAGAGAGAGAATATGCCAACTTTTACATGCCCCAACTTCTCCCATGTTCTATTTTTATTTCTTTTGTTTGCATTTTTTTATATGTTGTCATGATCACATAAATCAACAAGGAGTAGGTCATTTAATAGTTTTGTCCTTTTCACTTTTTTAAAAAAAAATTTGGTGAAACTTGATTTTTTTTAAATAAATGATTTTAAAAGTTTTACAAAATTTTAATAACTTTAGTAAATAATTGAATGAAAATTTATAAGTTGTGTATCAAATAAGATAATTTTAATTATGATTAATAATTGTTGATAATATGGATTCATAATTTGATAAATTAATTATTTTGAGTTAATGGTTAATGTATTATATATATAACATTTATTTATACTTTTTATTTTGATTTAATTCTGAATAAATTTTGTTTGATGTTTAGAATTGGTTTAATCTCTCTCTCTCTCTCTCTCTCTCTCTCTCTCTTTGTAGTTCATTTTAGATTTCAAATGGATTGTGTAAGTTAAATTAAAATTTGTTATTTATTATTATCATTTTCTTTTTATACATATTAGTGACTTAACATTCAAATCATGATTTGATTTAATTTAGACTTAAACTTGACTAAAATTGCATTTGATTTTGAATTCTAATATGAATGATTTACTTGATGGTTTCGATTGTGATTATATGTAAAACTTTGAATGATGATTAAAGGATTGATTGGTTTTAGGTTGAACTTGGCTAAGTCCATGAAATTGGATTAAAGGTTTGTATTTGGATTTGATTTGATTTGGATTTAGGTTTGGATCATGATTTGAAGTTTAGTTTGAGTTTGAATTTCATAAATTGATTGAAGGGTTGAATTGATCTTTGAGAAAATTAATTGAATTTGGATTGATTTGGATTTGGCTAAGGCTAAGTCCATAAGATAAATCATGGGTCTTATGAAGGATTTTGATTCAATCATGGGCTTCAATCATTTGATTAGGATTTGAATTTGGATTTTATATTTGAATTGAATTTGAGGTTTGGTTTGAGAAGGTGAACACATGTCGATTTAGGATATAGAGTGAGTCTCCTTAATTCTAAGGCATAGTCTAATCCTATGATTAACCCTTCTATGTCTTTAGGTTTAGGTTAAGTGTTCACCTAATCACTAGAAGTGTCTTATATGGCTAAGGAAGTCTTAGTGTCTAGAAGATCCTAGGTCTAAGAAGAGGAGGTTGAGAACTCACTCCAAAAGTGATGTCAACATTAATATGAATCACATGTTCTAAAATCAGGAGAGAAATTCTTTAATATATTATAAGTATCTTTAATAGAAACCAAAAGAGGAGCATGATCAATAAGGTTCTGCTTAAATGATCTATATAAGTAAACCATTGAGTAATCCAATGAGTATTAAAAGAATTTGATCTAACCTTTTGCCAAATTCTAGAGTTTTACCAAGTATTATTAGAAGCTCTAAAACCAATATCAGTCAAATTACAATCAAGGATCATATTGTAAAATTCTTCCATGGAATGAATATTAGGAGAGTAACCAACACTTTATTCAGAGAATAAAATAATGTTGTAATCCCTCCAACAAACCAAGGGTTATTGATGTAGCAAAATTCCTCAAATTATCCCAAAGAAGATTTTTACCAGATCTATTACAAGATGCATAAACAAAAGAGCCCAAAACACAATAATCACCTTAAGAGATTTGAGCATTGACTACCTGTTGAAAATCATCAAGAATAGAAATATCAACAAAATTATTCCAAAAACATCAAATCTTATTACTAACATTAAAGAAAATTTTATTGAAACTGGTCATTCTAACAACATGGTTAATTTTATTAGCATGAATAAAAGGCTCAGACAATAAGCAAAGAAATATATAAACTATAAAGATTTCTAATAGATTATGAATAGAGAATGATCCCTAACATTTCAAAAAATAAAATTAAACATAAGGAAATAAAATGGGGTTAAGAAAAGGTTAATTAAGAGAGGAGAGGGAGGTCGCAGCAAATCTAGTATTTTTTGATAATTTGGGAGAGAATTTTTTAACATTCTTTCTCTTATTAGCATGATAAGTTTGGAAACCATTATCTTTTCCCATATAATCATCATCTGAGAAGGATTTAGCAGCATTAGTCATATATTTTGGAGAAGTCTCCTGTATAGAAGTGAGTTCTCCTTCTTCCAAGATATTAGGAATTCTTAAAGGAAAATGGGCATTGGGTATATAGAGAGGGGAGAAAAGATTTATTAAGAAGGAAAGTGTGAACACCAGCCCTTCCTCTTCAATACCCAATTATTAGACAAAACCAAATCTTTTGAGAATTTAAATCATCCGAACTTGAAAATTAGAATTTGGTTTTGCAACTTGATTATCATGAGGAACCAAAACCATATTCTCCATAGAATTTGAATGATGCATAACATTAATATCCACAAAAATATTTTCAATTAAAGCTTCATTTTCATCAATCAAAGCCGAGGATGAGATGAATCAGGATATAGAATCGTCATCCAAAAGTTTAGAAAAACTATTATTTCCACATTAGAAGCCTTCAATTGCACAGAATAGGTAATAGGTAAAACAACCTTACTAAGAACTTTCAAAAAATTATTTTTTTTAAGTAGCTTTTTGATATTTAACAATGGTCGGCCTAGGGTTAGGAATAGAAGTTTCCTTAACAGGGATTTTCTATTTTAGATGAGGATGAAGAATGAAACATTCAGAATTATCATACCCATGGATTTTGCAGTGAGAACAAAAGATAGGGAAATTTTCAAATTCAATTCTTGGAATGTAACCATAATTCTTAGATCCCAACCAAATTTCTTTTGGGTGTTTCTTGGTAATGTCCAATTCAAGATTCAAACCTGAAGGATGAGATTTGTATTCATTGCTGATCAATTTAATGGTCAACCAACTAAAGCACCATAAAAAAAATAATGGTTAATGAATTATTGAAGAGAGAAATCAAAGTGAAATGATTAGGGATTATGGTTTTTTAGGTAGGTTAAGGTTTAGGGTTTAGGGTTTAGTTTAGTTTAGTGTTTCTTTAGTGTTTAGAGTTTTAGGTTTAGGGTTTAGATTAGGGTTAGTTTTTAGGGGTTTAGATAGGTTTCTGATTTAGGTTTAGGGTTTTAGGTTTAGGGTTTGGGTTTAGGGTCTAGGTTTAGGGTTTACTTAGGGTTTTAGGTTTAGGTTTAGGGTTTTACTTATTTAGGGTTATGTTTAGTTAGGTTTTAGGTTTAGTTTAGGTTTAGGTTTAGGGTTTATTTAGGTTTTTTTTTATTTAGGGTTTAGTTTTAAATTAAGTAAATGATCGGTTTAAGTTTATTTACTTTAGTTTTATTTATTTTAGTTTATTTTATTTTATTTTATTTAAGTTTATTTTATTTTTATTTAGTTCAGTTTATTTATTTTAAGTTTATTTATTTTGTTTGGTTATTTATTTTAGTTTATTTTTTAAGAGTTTAGGTTTAGGTTTATTTTTATTTTAGTTTAGTATTATTTTATTTTTTATTTTATATTTTATTTTTAGATTTAGGTTTAGGTTTTTATTTTATTTTGTAGGTTTATTTTATTTTTATTTTAGGTTCAATTTTTATTTTATTTAGGTTTTGTATTTTTAGGTTTATTTTATTTTTTAGTTTAGTTTAGGTTTTTATTTATTTTATTTTAGTTTAGTTTTTATCTTTATTTTATTTTACTTTTAGGTTTAGGTTTAGATTTAGGTTTTCATTTAGGTTTTTATTTATTTTATTTAGGTTTAGGTTTTTTTATTTATTTTATTTTTAGGTTTTATTTAGTTTAGGATTAGCTTTTTTGGGTTTTTAGGGTTTAGGGTTTAAGGCTTAGGGTTAATTATTTAGGGTTTATGGTCTCGGGTTTAGGGTTTAGGGTTGTAGGTTTTAGGATTTAGGGATTAGGATTTAGGGTTTAGTGTTTAGGGTTTAGGGTTTTTTTTGTTTAGGGTTTAGGGTTTAGGATTTTTAGATTTTAAGGTTTAGGGTTTAAGTTTTTGGTTTAGGGTTTATGTTTTAGTTTAGGATTTAGGGTTTTAGGTTTATGGTTTTTATTAATAGAGAACAAATTCAGACTTAACATGTCTTCTTTTTAATTTCATCAACCAAGTAGCACACCAAGTTTTCTAAGACACAAACGATGACATAGATAAAAAATGAGCACGCATAGAGAAAATCAAAAACCCAAGATAAATAAAATATTCTCTACTATAAAGACAGTTCCATAAGTAGCGATCGGTCATTCTTGATTTCTCCAGTTCCCATCAAATCACCCTTCTCTCTAGTAGCGGATGCCATCAAATCGATCTCTCCTTCCACCACCCATGGATGTAACCTCTGGCTCCTCCCACCTCCATAACTGCTACCTCCATATCTATCAGCACCTCTAAATCCCCCACCACCACTACGATAAACACTGACTCCATCTTTGCCTCCACCATGAGATCTAGACTGAGCCTGGTTGATAGTGAGGTTCCTGTGGTCAAGGTTCTGCCCATTCTTAGGGTTTAGGTTTATTAGCTTTTAGGGTTTCAATTTACTTTTTAATTTATTTAGTTACTTTAGGTTTATGTTTAGGGTTTAGGGTTTAAGGTGTAGGGTTAGGGTTTAGGGATTAGGTCTTAGGGTTTAGGGATTAGGTCTTAGGGTTTAGGTTTAGGTTTTAGTTTAGGGTTTGTGTTTGATTTATGATTTTAGGGTTTAGGTTTAGGGTTTAGGGTTTAGGTTTAGTTTAGTGTTTAGTTTTAGGGTTTAGGGTTTAGGGTTAGCTTAGAGTTTAGGGTTAGTTTTTGGTTTAGGGTTTAGGATTTAAGGCTTTAGGGATTAGGGTTTAGGGTTTAGGGTTTAGGGTTTGGGTTCAGGGTTTAGGGTTTAAGGTTTTAGGGTTAAGGGTTATTTAGGGTTTAGAGTTTAGGTTTAGGTTTAGGGTTTAGGGTTACGATTAGGATTTTGAGTTTAGGGTTTAGGGATTAGGGTTGTTGGGTTTAGAGTTTAGGGTTTAGGATTTAGGTTTAGGTTTTTTAGGGTTTATTTGTGGTTTTAGTTTAGGTTTTATTTATGTTTTTTTAAAAAAATTTAAGTAAGATAATAGGTTTAGGTTTATTTAGTTTATTTTTTTTATTTTTTTAGTTTATTTTATTTTTTATTTAGGTTTATTTATAATTTTATTTAGTTTAGTTTATTTGTTTTAGGTTTATTTATTTTAGTATGATTTAATTTTTATTTTATTTTTTAGGTTTAGGTTTTATTTGATATTTTTAGGTATAAGTTTTTGTTTTTGTTTTAATATTTTAGGTTTAGGTTTTAGGTTTTTATTTTAGCTTTATTTTTAGGTTTTATTTTTTAGTTTAGCTTTAGGTTGAGGTTTAGTTTATTTTTATTTTATTTTATTTTATTTACTTTAGGTTTAGATTTAGGTTTAGTTTATTTTACGTTTAGGTTTAAGTTTTATTTATTTTAGTTTAGTTTATTTTTAGTTTAGGTTTATTTTATTTTTATTTTAGGTTTAGGTTTTTTTTAGTTTAGGGTTTAGGTTTTATTTTCTATTTATTTTTAGATTTATTTTTTATGTTTAGCTTTTTATTTAGTTTAGGATTTTTAATTTATTTTAGGTTTAGTTTTATTTTATTTATTTTTTATTTTTAGGTTTATTTTATTTTTTTTGTTACATTTAGGTTTTTATTTATTTTATTTTAGTTTAGATTTTATTTTTATTTTTAGGTTTAGGCTTAAGTTTAGGTTTTTATTTTATTTTATTTTATTTTATTTTCTTTAGATTTAGGTTTTTTATTTATGTTATTTTTAGGTTTTATTTAGTTTAAATTTAAGATTTTAGGTTTTTAGGGTTTAAGGTTTAGGGTTTAGGGTTTATGGTTGTAGGTTTTAGTGTTTAGGGTTTAGAGTTTTAGGGTTTAGAGTTTAGGGTTCAGGCATTATGGTTTTAGTGTTTAGGGTTTAGGGTTTAGGGTTTAGGGTTTAAGGTTTACTATTTAGGGTTTAGGATTTTAGGATTTATGGTTTAGGTTTTAGGGTCTAGGGCTTAGGGTTTATGATTTAGGGTTTAGGTTTTAGGTTTAGGGTTTAAGTTTTAGTTTAGGGTTTAAGGTTTATTTTAATAGAAAACAAAGTCAGATTCAACATTTATTCTTTTCGATTTCATCAACCAAGTAGCACCCCATGTTTTCTAAGACACAAGTGATGACATCGATCAAAAATGAGCACCCATAGAGCAAATTAGATAAGTAGAATGTCTCTTAAGATGTTCCATAAGCGATCGATTGGTCGTTCTTATTTCTCCAGTTCCCATCGACTATGCCCACTTCTCAGTAGCGGGATCCTCCATTATCACGACCTCTCCCTGCTACCACCATGGTTGTGTTTCATGCTCTCTTCCTTGATAATCACCTACTCGACCACCACCTCCATATCCCACCTCAGATCCTTACCCTTTATTGCCACGTCACCTTAGCCTCCACCCAGATCTAGGAGCCTAGTTGATTGATGTTCTGTTCAAGGTTCTACCCATTATGAGGGTTTAGGGTTGTATGTTCTAGGTTTTATGGTTTATGGTTTATGGGTTAGGGTTTAGGGTTTAGGTTGTTTAGGGTTTAGGGTTTAGGATTTAGGGTTTAGGGTTTAGGGTTTAGGATTTAGAGTTTGGGGTTTTAGGGTTTAGGGTTTATGGTTTAGGGTTTAGAGTTATAGGTTTAGGGTTTAAGGCTTAAGGTTAGTTTTAGGGTTTAGGGTTTAGTGTTTAGGGTTTAGAATTTAGGGTTTGGGTTTTTTTAAAATTAGTAAACTGAGTTTAGGTTTATTAGTTTATTTATTTTAGGTTTATTTTTGTATAGTTTAAGTTTTTATTTTTTGGTTATTTGTTAGGTTTAGGTTTGTTTTTTGTTGAGTTTTATTTATTTTATTTTTTTAGGTTAAGGTTTTATTTTTTTATTTTTTAGATTTAGGTTTAGGTTTTTTTTATTTTTTTAAGTTTAGGCTTTAGGTATTTATTTTAGGTTTATTTTTTGATTTTATATATTAGTTTAGGCTTAAGTTTATTTTTAGTTTATTTTATTTTATTTAGTTTAGGTTTAGGTTTAGGTTTAGTTTATTTTAGGTTTAGCTTATTTTAGTTTAGGTTTAGGTTTATTTTATTTTAATTTTAGGTTTAAGTTTTTTTTTTTTTTAGGGTTAGGTTATTCTTTAATTTATTTTTTAGGTTTATTTTAGGTTTAGGTTTTATTTAGTTTTTATTTTATTTTATTTTTAGTTTATATTTTATTTAGCTTTTTTTTAGTTCAGTTTAAGTTTTAATTTATTTTATTTTAGTTTATTTTTTTTTATTTTTAGGTTTAGGTTTAGATTTTAGTTTAGGTTTTATTTATTTTCTTTTTTAATTATTTTGGTTTAGGTTTATTTATTTATTTTATTTTTTAGGTTTTATTTAGTTTAGTTTAGCTTTTAGGTTTTTAGGGTGTGGGGCTAAGGGTTTAGGGTTTACGGTTTATGGTATAGGGTTTTAAGGTTTAGGGTAATAGGGTTTAGGGTTCAGGGTTAGAGTTTAGGGTTTAGGATTTATGGTTTAAGGTTTAGGGTTTAGTGTTTAGGCTTTCGAGTTTATGGTTTTAAGGGTTTAAGGTTTAGGGTTTAGGTTTAGGGTTTTTAGTTTATAGTTTAGGTTTAGGTTTTTTTTAATTTAGGTTTAGGTTAGGGTTTAAGTTTTAGGTTTATAGTTTAGTTTAGTTTAGTTTAAGTTTAGGAGTTTAGTTTAGGTTTAGGTTTAGTATTTAGTTTAGGGTTTAAGGTTTAGGTTTAGAGTGGGTTTAAACTTTAGGTTTAGGGTTTAGGGTTTAAGGTTTAGGGTTTAAGTTAGGGTTTAGGTTTTAGGGTTTAGGGTTTAGGGTTTAGGTTTAGGTTAGGGTTTAGGGTTTAGGGTTTAGTTTAGGGATTAGGGTTTAGGTTAATTTAGGTTTAGGTTTAGGTTTGTTTATTTATTTTTAAAATTAAGTAATAGTTTAAATTTATTTATTTTTATTTTTTTTATTTTAGTTTTTTATTTTTTTTATTTTATTTAGGTGTATTTTATTTTATTTATTTTAGTTTTTATTTTAATTAGGTTTTCATTTTAGTTTATTTTTTAGGTTTAGGTTTAGGTTTATATTTATTTTTTAGTTTAGTTTTATTTTTATTTTCTTTTTTTATGTTTAGGTTTTATTTTTTATTTTTAGGTTTAGGTTTAAGTTCTTTTTTTATGTTTAGGTTTTAGGTTTATATTTTTTTAGGCTTAGGTTTACGTTTATATTTAGATTATTTTAATTTATTTTTTTTAGAGTTTAGGTTTTGTTTATTTTAGGTTTAGGTTTAGGTTTTCTTTATTTTAGTTTAGTTTATTTTAGTTTAGATTTAGGTTTATTTTATTTTATTTATTTTAGGTTTAGGTTTTTTTTTAAGTTTAGGGTTTAGGTTTTAATTTTTATTTATTTTAAGGTTTATTTTTTAGGTTTAATTATTTATTTAGTTTTTATTTTATTTTATTTTTTGTTTATTTTATTCTTATTTTACGTTTACTTTTTATTTTATTTGGGTTTTTAATTTTTAGATTTATTTTATTTTTTTAGTTTAGTTTAGGTTTTTATTTATTTTATTTTAGTTTAGTTTTTATTATTTATTTTATTTTATATTTACATTTAGGTTTAGGTTTAGGTTTAGGTTTTAGTTTAGGTTTTTTTATTTTATTTTTTTATTTTATTTAGATTTAGGTTTTTTTTTAGGTTTTATTTAGTTTAGGTTTAGGCTTTTATGTTTTAGTTTTACGGGTTTAGTGTGTAGGGTTTGGGTTTAGGGTATAGAGTTTAGGGTAAGTTTTGTGGTCCAGCTTTAGGGTTTAGAGGTAGTTTTGGATTTATAGTTTAAGGTTTAGGGTTTAGGATTAAGGTTTAGGTTTAGGTTTTAGGGTTTAGGGTAGGTTGTAGGGTTGGGAGTGGTTTAGGATTAGTTTTAGAGTTTAGAGTTTAGGGTTTAGGAATTTATTTTTTATTTTTTATTTTTTTAAAATAAGTAAAATGTAGATTTAGGTTTATTTAATTTATTTTATTTTTATTTTTATTTTGGTGTATTTTTATTTTCTTTATAGTTTAGTTTAGTTATTTAGGTTTACTTATTTTAGGTTAAATTTTAATTTTAGTTTATTTTTTATTTTATGTTTATGTTTTGGTTTAATTTTTAGTTTAGTTTTATTTTATTTTATTATATAGGTTTAGGTTTTATTATATTTTTTTTAGGTTTAGGTTTAGGTTTTATTTTAGGTTTATTTTAGGTTTTACTTTTTAGTTTAGGTTTAGGTTTATTTTTAGTTTATTTTAATTTATTTAGAGTTTAGGTTTAGGTTTGTGGTTTATTTATGTTGGTTTAGTTTATTTTAGTTTAAGTTTATATTTATTTTATTTTTATATTAGGTTTAGGTATTTTTAGTTTAGGGTTTAGGTTTTTTATATGTTTATTTTTTAAGGTTTATGTTTTTATTTAGTTTTTATTTTATTTTATTTTAGGTTTATTTTATTTTTATTTTAGGTTTGCTTTCAATTTTATTTAAGTTTCTTTTGTTTAGTTTAGGTTTTATTTTATTTTATTTTTCTCTTGTTTTTATTTTTTATTTTATCCTCTTTTTAGTTTTTGGTTTAGGTTTAGGTTTCAGTTTAGGTTTTTATTTTATTATTTTATTTTGGTGTAATTTTTTTTAGGTTTTATTTAGTTTAAGTTTAGGTTTTTAGCTTCCTAGGGTTTAAGGTTTGGAGTTTTGGGTTTAGGGTTTAGGGCTTAGGGTTCTAGGGTTTAGGGTCGATTGTTCTTTAGTTTTTGCAGTTCCCATCAGAACCACCCTAATCTCTCTGTAATGGATCCACCATCAGATCTCCATCTACGCCACCACTACAGAACCTTGCCGCCTCCTCCTCAAGGCCCCATAATGACCATCCCCATATCCACCAGCACCTCCAAATACCCCACCACCAGTGTGATAACCTTCATCGTCACCTTCAACTCCACTGCTAGATCTAGAGTGGAGCCTGGTTGACAGTAATGTTCTTATCGTAAAGGTTCTGTGCATTCTTAGGGTTTAGGTTTAGGTTTAGGTTTATGAGATTTTAGGGTTTAGGTTTAGTTTTTAATTTATTTAGTTACTTTAGGTTTAGGTTTAGGGTTTGTGGTTTAAGGTTTGGTTGGTTTAGGGTAGGTTAGTGTAGGGTTTCCATTTAGGGTTTTAGGTTTATGTTATAATTTAGGTTTAGGATTAGAGTTTAGGGCTTATGGTTTAGGGTTTAGGGTTTAGGATTATTTAGGATTTTGGGTTTTGGGTTTAGGGTTTAAGGTTGTAGGTTTAGGGCTAGTTTTAAGATTTAGGGTTTAGGGGTTAGGGTTTAGGGTTTTTTTAATTAAGTAAACCAGTAGGTTTAGGTTTATTTAGTTTATGTTATTTATTTTAGTTTATTTTATTTAGGTTTATTTTATTTTATTTAGTTTAGTTTATTTATTTTAGATTTTTATTTTAGTTTATTATTTAAATTTAGGTTTAGTAGATTTATTTTTTAGTTGAGTTATATTCTTTTTTTTTTTGGTTTAGGTTTTATTTATTTTAGTTTAGTTTATTTTGTTTAGGTTTATGCTTATTTTAGTTTAGGTTTAGGACCAATTCTTTATTTTATAGGTTTTATTTTAGATTTTTAAGTTTAGGTTTTATTTTATCTTATTTTAAGTTTATTTTATTTTTTTTAAGTTTTTTTAATTTATTTACTCACTTTAGGTTGGTTTAGGGTTTGGGGTCAGGTCAAGGTTTAGGGTTAGGTGTGGCTCAGGGTTTAGGGTTTATGGTATGGTCAGGGTTTAGCATGGATTTTAGGGTTTATGCTTAAGGTAGGGTTTAGAATGGGTTTAGAGTGAGGTATTTTAGGCTCAGGGTAGGTCAGGTTTAGAGCCCATGGCACAGTTTTTAGGGTTTAGGGTTATTTTAGGATTTAGGTTTTTTTTTAAATTAAGTAAACCGATAGTTTAGTTTACTTACTCATGTGATTTATTTATTTTAGTTTATTTTATCTTTTATTTTTATTTAATTTAGTTTATTTATTTTAGGTTTATTTATTTTAGTTTTGGTTTTTTATTTTAGTTTATTTTTTATGTTTAGGTTTAGGTATATTTTTTAGGTGATTTTTACTATTATTTTTTTTTTCAATTTATGTTTTATTTTTTATTTTTAGGTTTAGCTTTAGGTTTTTATTTTATTTTTTAGATTTAGCTTTTATGTTTTCATTTTAGGTTTATTTTTCGGTTTTATTTTTTAGTTTTAGTTTAGATTTATTTTTAGTTTTTATTATTTTATTTAGTTTAGGTTTTGGTTTAAGTTTAGTTTATCTTAAGTTTAGGTTTTATTTATTTTAGTTTAGATTATTTTAGTTTAGGTTTAAGTTTATTTTATTTTTATTTTAGGTTTATTTTTTTTAGGGTTTTTTATTTATTTTTAGTTTTATTTTCTAGGTTTAGGTTTTTATTTAGTTTTTATATTATTTTATTATAAGTTTATTTCTTTTTTATTTTATTTTTTTTTATTTTAATAATTCATTGGTTTATTTTATTTTTAGTTTAGTTTTGGTTTCTTTATTTTATTTTAGTTTATTTTATTTATTTTTTTTAAGTTTAGGTTTATGTTTAGTTTAGGTTTTACTTTATTATTTTATTTATTTAGGTCTTTATTTATTTATTTATCTTTTATAGTTTAAGAGTTTTGGGCTTCAGGATTTGTGGTCAAGGTTGAGGGTTTAGGGTTTTGGGTTTTAAGATTTAGGCAGCTGTTTTAGGGTTGGGTTTAAATAGACCAGTATTTTGGGTGGCTCAGTTTTGGGTCTTTGGCCTGAGTTATTTTGTGGTGTATTTTTAGTTTAGTTTTATGGTACACCAGTAGGGTTTAGGCCCAGGGTCAGGGTTTAGGTTTAGGGTCAGTAAGGCTCAGGCCTGTGGGAGTTTATGGTCTGGATTAGGGTTAGCTCATGGGTTAGGGTTGTGGTAGTGTTTAGGATTTTAGTGGCTCAGGTGGGTCAGTAGGTCAGGGTTTTAGGTTAGTTAGGTTTAGGGTTTAGGATTTATGGTTTAGGGTTTAGGGGCTTTTTATTAAAAAAAATTAAGTAAACCAATAGGTTTAGGTTTATTTAGTTTATTTGGTTGACTTATTATTTATTTTTGTTTATTTTATTTATTTTATTTTTATTTAGTTTTTTTATTTATTTTGAGTTTATTTCTTTTAGTTTAGATATTTTATTTTAGTCTATTTTTTAGGTTTAGGTTTAGGTTATGTTTATTTTTAATTTAGTTTTATTTTATTTTATTTTAGTTTTAGGTTTTATTTTTAATTTTAGGTTTAAGTTCCTGTTTTATTTTATTTTTTTATTTAAGTTTTAGGTTTTATTTTTGGTTTCCTATTTTAGTTTAGGCTTAGGTTTGTTTTTGGTTTATTTTATTTTATTTAGTTTAGGGTTTAGGTTTAGTTTATTTTAGGTTTAAGTTTAGGTTTTATTTATTTTAGATTAGTTTATTTTAGTTTAGGTTTACATTTAATTAATTTTATTTATTTTAGAATTAGGTTATTCTTATTTTTAGTTTAGGGTTTAGGTTTTATTTTTTTATTTATTTTTTGGTTTATTTTTAAGGTTTAGGTTTTTATTTAGTTTGTATTTTATTTTATTTTAGGTTTATTTTATTTTTAATTCACATTTAGTTTTATTTAATTTAGGTTTTTAATTTTTAGGTTTATTTTATTTTAGAAAAGTTTATGTTTTATTTCATTTATTTTTAGTTTAGTTTTATTTTTTATCTTGTATCTAGTTTTAGTTTAGGTCATTTTTATTTTATTTTATTTATCCAGTTATTTATTTATTTTTTATTTAAGTTTTTAGGTTTTAGGTCAGTTTGGGCTCATGGTAGTTTAGCTCATGGCTCAGGGCCTTGTGTCCGGATCAGGGTAGGTCAGTCAGGTGTTTCAGGTTTGGGTGGTTAACCCATGGCTCAGGGTTTCTGGGTAGTTTGAGTGGAGGGCACAGGTGGGTAGTCAGGGTCTGGAGTTTAGGGTATGGTAGGGTCAGGAGGGCCAGGTCAGGGAGGTCAGTGGTAGGGCTCAGGTTTCTTAGGATTTGTGGCTAGGCCTAGTCAGCTAGGTTTTAGGATTTAGGGCCTGATTTAGCCTTATAGGTTTAGGGCTTACTCAGGTTTGGGTTTAGGTTTTTTAAAAAAATTAAGTAAACCAATAGATTTAGGTTTATTTAGTTTTTTTTATTTATTTGAGATTATTTTATTTTATATTTTTATTTAGGTTTATTTTTATTTATGTTTGGTTTTATTTTTTTTTTGCTTTGGTTTTTTATTTTGTTTTTTTTTTAGTTTTATTTTTTTTAACTGAGATTTATTTTATTTTATTTTAGGTTTAGGTTTTATTTTATTTTTAGGTTTAAGTTTTAGGTTTTATTTATTTTAGGTTTAGCTTTTATTTTAGTTTATTTTATTATTTAATTTAGGGTTTATGATTAGATTATTTTAGGTTTAGTTTAAGTTTATTTATTATAGTTCATATTTATTGTTTATTTTAGGTTTAGGTTTTTTTTTAGTAGGGTTTAGGTTTTATTTATTTTTTAGATTTCATGTTTTATTTTAGTTTTCTTTATCTTATTTTATGTTTATTTTATTTTTATTTTTTTGTTTTGTTTTATTTATTTTTACTTTTAGGTTTTAAAGCCTAGTCAGGTTTATTTTATTTTGGATTAGGAGGTTAGTTTAGGTTTAGTTTAGGGCCCAGGATTTTAGGGTTTTAGGGTTAGTTTGTGGTAGGTTTAGTGTTTAGGGTAAGATTTTGTGGTTTAGGGCCTAGGGCCCAGAATCAGGTTTGGTTTAGGCCCAGGGCCCAGGGGTAGGTTTAGGGTCATAAGTAGGTCTGTTGTTAGTTTTAGGATTTAGGGTTTAGGTTTATGACATTTTTAGGTTTAGTTTATTTATTTTAGTAGTTTAGGTTTATTTTATTTTGTTTATTTAGTGTTTTAAATGGTTTAGGTTTTATTTATTTTATTTTTAGGTTTAGGTTTAGTTTTTTTAAGGTTTATTTTATTTTTATTTATTTAGTTTTAATTTATATAGGTTTTATTTTTCAAGTTTATTTCTTTTAGTTTAGTTTTGATTTTAATATTTTGATTTTATTTATTTTATTTTATTTTATTTTAGTTTAGGTTTAGGTTAAGATTTTAGGTTTAGTTTAGGTTTTTTGGTTTTACTGGTTTATTTTTTTTATTTATTTTTACATTTATTTTTTTATTTTATTTTAGTTTTATTTTATTTTATGTTAGGTTTATTTTAATTTAGTTAGTTTTTTTTTTTATTTTTAGTTTATTTTAGGTTTTTTATTTATTTTATTTTGGTTTAGTTTTATTTTTAATTTCTTTTAGGTTTAGTATTTGTTTTATTTTATTTTATTTATTTTATTTATTTTATTTTAATTTATGTTTATTATCTATTTTATTTAAGTTATTTTATTTAGTAGTTAGCTTTTTTTTGATTTATATTTAGGGTTTAGTAGTTTAGTTTTTAGGATATGTTTTTAAGATTTTTTGTTTTAGGTTTAGGTCCCAGTGGTTGAGTTTAGGCTCAGAGTATTGATAGGTTTATGATTTAGGATCAAGATTTCAGTGTTTGGGGTGTGGCTAAGGACTAGTGGTTAGGAGATCTGTTATTTAGGTCAGGTAGTGGAGAATGGTAGTGTCAGTTGGAGTAGGCCCAGGGCCCAGTTTAGAGATTTAGGTCATTAGTAGGGTCAGGCCCAGTTTGGGATCTGTGGAGGTTTAGGTATTAGTCAGCCCAGTCATTATTTTTATTATTTAGTCTTTTAGTTTAGTTTTAGGTTTTATTATTTATTGAGGAGATTATTTTTACCTGATTTTATTTTAGTATGTTATTTATTTAGATATTTATCTTAAGTTTATTTAATTTTATAGTTTAGTTTAGATGTTTATTTATTATTTTAGTTTAATTTTATTTTTATTTTATTTTATTTTACGTTAGGTTTAGGTTTAGATTTAGGTTTAGTAAGTTTAGTTTTATTTAATTTTATTTAGGTTTAAGTTTTATTTATTTATTTTATTTTGAGGTTTTATTTAGTTTAGGTTTAGGGTTGGTTTTAGGTTTAGAGTAGTTTGTGGGTTTAGTGGTCAGGTTGTGGTTTTTTTTTTAGGGTTTGTGGGCCTGGTATTTAGTGTTGAAGGTTTTATGGTTTAAGGTTGTAGGGTTGTGGTTTAGGGATCATTAGTTTTGTTTAGGGTTTAGGTTAAGGTTTATCTTTTAATTTTGTTTAATTTTTTTTTTAAATTAAGTAAACCCTAGAGTTTTATTTAGTTTTTTTATCTTTATTTTAGTTTATTTTATTATTTTATTTTTATTTAGGTTTATTATTTTATTTATTTAGTTTATATGTTTTAGTTTAGATTTTTTTATTTTATTTATTTTTTGGTTTAGGTTGGTTTTTTTTTTTATTTTAGTTTTATTTTAATTTTATTATTTAGGTTTAGGTTTTTATTTTTTTTTTAGGTTTAGCCTTTACATTTTTATTTTAAGTCTATTTTTAGAATTTATTTTTTAGTTTAGGTTTAGGTTTATTTTTAGTTTATTTTATTTATTTAGGGTTTAGGTTTAGGTTTAGGTTTAGGTTTAGTTTATTTTAGGTTTTGGTTTATGTTTTATTTATTCTACTTTAGTTTATTTTAGTTTAGATTTAGGTTTAATTTATTTTTATTTTAGGTTTAGTTTTTTTTAGTTTATGATTTAGATTTTATTTTTTATTTATTTTTACATTTTTTTTAGGTTTAGCTTTTATTTTTAGTTTTATTTTTTTTGAGTTTAGTTTTATTTTATTTAGGTTTTTTATTTTCTTAGTTTTAGTTTAGGTTTTATTTATTTTATTTTATTTTAGTTTAGTTTTTATTTTATTTTTCTTAGGTTTAAGTCTTTAGTATTAGTTTAGTTTTATTATATTTTATTTTATTTATTTTATTTTGCTTTATTTTTTTTATTTATTTTATTTATAAGTTTTATTAGTTTAAGATTTAGGTTTTTGTTAGAAATTAGGTTATTTAGATTTAGTGTCCATTTAGGCTTTAGGGTCAAGGTTTTTAGTTTGTGGATTTGGGGTTTTGTGGGTTTAGTTTAGAGGGTTGAGTTTGGTTAGGGTTTCTAGTTTAGTTTTATTTAGGGATTAAGATTTAGAGTGTTAGTGTCAAGTCAGTGGTCAGGGTCAGTTTAGAGTTTAGAGTTTAGGGTTTTTTGGGTTTGGTATATGTCTGTAAGATTAGGTTTTGTTTTTAGGTTTTGGATTTAGGACTAGGTTTGGTTTTAGGTTTGTTTTATTTATTTAGTTTAGCTTTAAGTTTATTTTATAGATTTATTTTAGGTTTATTTTTTTTAGTTTAGTGTTTAGGTTTTTTATTTTTTTTAGATTCTATTTAGTTTTCCTTTTAGGGTTATTTTATTTTATTTTAGCTCAATTTTATTTAATTTAGGTTTTTATTTTCAAGTTTATTTCATTTTTTTAGTTTAGTTTAGATTTTATTTATTTTATTTTAGTTTAGCTTTATTTTTTTTATTTTATTATTTTTACATTATGGTCTACATTTAGGTTTTAATTTAAGCTTATTATTATTTAATTTATTTAGGTTAGTTTTACTTATTTATTTTATTTTAGGTTATTTAGTTTAGTTTAGTTTAGGTTTTTTAGGTTTTTAGATTTCTGTTTTAGTTGTTTAGGGTTGTAGGTTTCAAGGTTTAAGGTTTAGGGTTTATGATTTTATGGTTTAGGGTTTAGGGTGTAAGGTTGTAGGTTTTGGGTTTAGGGTTCGTTTTAAGGTTTAGGGTTTAGGGTTATGATTTTTTTTTAAATTTTGGTTTAATGTTTTTTAAAATTAAGTAAACTCATAGGTTTTGGTTTATTTAGTTTATTTTTTAGTTATTTTAGTTTATTTTACTTTTTATTTTTATTTAGGTTTTTATTTATTTTTATTTAGTTTAGTTTATTTATTTTAGGTTTATTTATTTTAGTTTATTTTTTTTGTTTGGTTTAAGTTTAGGTTTTGATTTATTTTTAGTTTAGTTTTATTTTTATTTTATTTTTTAGGTTTAGGTTTTTATTTTATTTTTTTAGGTTTAGGCTTTAGATTTTTAATTTAAGTTTAATTTTAGGATTTATTTTTTAGTTTAGGTTTATGTTTATTTTTAGTTTATTTTATTCGTTTAGGGTTTAGGTTTAGGTTTAGGTTTAGTTTATTTTAGGTCTATTTAGGTTTCAAACTTTAGTTTATTTTGTTTGGTTTAGATTTATTTTATTTTAGTTTAGGTTTAGGATTTTAAGTTTAGAGTTTATTTTATTTTTATTTATTTTACGTTTATTTTTTTTAGTTTTTTTATTTAATTTTATTTTATTTTATGTTGGGTTTAGTTATTATTTAGGCTTATTTTTATTTAGTGACGTTTTATTTATTTTTAGTTTAGTTTTATTTTAGTTTATTTCTTTGGTTTATTATAGTTTAGTTTTATTTTATTTTATTTATTTTATTTTATTTTGTTGTTTTATTTATTTGTTAATTTATTTAGTTTTAGGTTTTTTTAACTTTTAGGAATTAGGGTTAAGTTTTAGGGCCAGGGTTTAGTAGGCTCAGGTTAATTTAGTTTTATTTTGTTTTTTAGGGTTATTTAGGTTTTAGGTCAGTTTAGGTTCAGGTTTTTTTTTTTGGGTTTAGTTTAGTTTGTGGCCTAGGGTTTTAGGGTCAGATTGGGTTTAGAGTTTTTAGGTTTAGGGTTTAGGGTTGTAGGATTAGGGTAAGATTTGTGGGTTTTTAAGATTTAGAATTTAGGTTTTTGGTTTTAGGTTTATTATTTTTTTATAGTTTATTTTAGTTTAGGTTTAGGTTTTTTTTTTTTTATTTTAGGTTTCTTTATTTTAGTTTAGTGTTTGGGTTATTTATTTATTTAGTTTATTTTGTGTCCTGTTCCATTTAGTTTTTTCTTTGTTTAGGGTTATTTTAATTTTTATTTAAGTCTTTTTCTTTAATTTAGGTTTTATTTCAAGTTTATTTCATATTTAGTTTAGTTTTTAGATTTATTTTATTTATTTTAGTTTAGTTTACGCCAGTCTAGGTTTAGTCAATTTAAATTTATTTTATTATTATTTAATTTTATTTAAGTTTATATTTTATTTATTTATTTTATTTTAGGTTATTTAGTTTAGTTTTAGGTTTCTGTTTTTAGGTTTTTTTATTTCATTTAGGTAGGGTTGTGGCTAGTGGTTTAGTTTGGGTAGGGTTTTAAGGTTTGGGTTTTGGGTAGGGGCAAGGCCAGGTTTAGGGTTTAGGGTTAACATTTTTAAAATTTTGTTTAATTTTTTTTAATTAAGCAAACCCAGGTTTTGATTTTATTTTAGTTTATTTTTTATTTATTTCATTTATTTTAATTTTATTTTATTTAGGTTTATGCTTATTTTATTTATTTTAGTTTATTTATTTTTTATTTATTTATTAGTTTAGGTTTTTATTTTTGTTTGTTTTTTAGGTTAAAGTTTAGGTTTTGGTTTTTTTATTTTATTTTATTTTATTTTATTTTTAGGTTTAGGTTTATTTTTTTATTTTTAAGTTTATTTTAGTTTTAGTTTAGGTTTATTTTAGGATTTATTTTTAGTTTAGGTTTTAGGTTTATTTTAGTTTATTTTATTTGTTTTAGAGTTTAGGTTTAGGTTTAGGTTTAGTTTATTTTTTTTTAGGTTTAGGTTTTATATCTACTTTAGTTTATTTTAGTTTGGTTTTTTTTTTAGTTTATAGTTAGGTTATATTTTTTATTTATTTTTATGTTTATTTTTTAGGTTTAGGTTTTTATTTAGTTTTTATTTTATTTTATGTTAGGTTTAGTTTTTATTTTATTTAGGTTTTTTATTTTCTAGTTTAGTTTAGGTTTTTATTTATTTTCTTTTAATTTAGTTTATATTTTTTAATTTATTTTCTTTTTAGGTTTAAGTTTAGGTTTTAGTTTAGGTTTTTATTTTAATTTAATTTTTTATTTTATTTTGGTTTAGGCTTTTTTATTTATTTTATTTTTAGGTTTAATTTACTTTTGGTTTAGGTTTTTAGCTTTTTAAGGATTAGGATTTAAGGTTTAGGTTTTAAGGTTTAGGGTTTAGGGTTTAGGATTTTAGGGTTTAGAGTTTAGGGTTTAGGGTTTAGGTTTTAGGTTTATGGCTCAGGTTTTGGTTTATGATTTTTTTTAAGAGAGAACAAATTCATATTCAACATTTCTTCTTTTCGATTTGATCAACCAAGTAACACACCAAATTTTCTAAGACTTAAGTGACAACATAGATCAAAATAATGCATTATAAATCAAAACCTTAGATGACTATTCTAGGAAAGACACCATGGCAGTGATCGGATGCCATTATTCTTTCTTCATCGAAACCCCAGCCTCTCAGGGGATCCACCATCAGATCTCGATCTTCCTCCACCACCCCGCTATAACCTCCATCACTGCCTCCATAACCACCACTACTCTGACCACCACCTCCATATCCACAAGCACCTCTATATCCCCCACCACCATTATGATAACCGTCACCTTTGCTTTCACCTCCATCGCCAGATCTAGACTAAGCCTAGTTGATGGTTATGTTCTTGCCGTTAAGGTTTTGGCCATTCTTAGGGTTTTTTTTTTTTTTTTTTTTTGGGGAAACCCCATGTAGGGGTATTTTATTGCCACAAAAAGAGGGTTACAAGGTCCTTAAAGGGGATAAACTCAACTATGCTCAAAGAGCTACACCCTAAGGAGTAATCCCCATGTAAGTACATCCAAGCAAAAGAAAGCATTAAAGCAAGCAAAAGATACAAGATGATTAACATAATAAGCTAAAGTAAGATTAAAAGCCATTGCCTGAGGATGTGTGAATGCGATAGTATGGAGGAGCAAATAAAAAAAAAAGAGAAACACCTACAAAGTTATAATAGAGAGAGATTAGAACAAGCAGTTAATACGCATAAAAGGATAGAAGGAAACAATATAATATGAGTATGTTAATAAGGAAATGTGATAGTGAAGGCTCAGCTCAATCACACCATGATGGGGATGCGTATGAGCATCCAAACCAAAGAAAAGGGTTGCATCACATGAGCTACTACCGAACCAAAAAGGTGTGAGATTGTCTCAGCCATCATAGCCAACAAACCTGTGAGAAGGTAGCACCCAGCTTGTTGATAATCTTGTAAGTTTTATTACGCAAACCTAAACAAAACGTATTTATGTATATCCAGAAAGCAAAGAAGAAGTCATTGAAATCATCAAGTCAATGAGTCTTTAAATGACACCATCCAAGTTATAAGATATATAAATGAATCATCGTATACAACTTAGGGGTAGATGTAAGTCAGAAAATGAGCCCAATCAATATAATGAATGCAGATTGGTACAAGCCCCTTATAAGTATCCATATCAATAGTTGGCAAGAAACAATTGTAAGGGAAGGCAGCAAAATCAAAAGCCCAAGAAAATAGCTAATAAGCAAGACAAACAAAGATGCTCATATTACACAAGGCAAGAAGACAAGAAAAAAGATAGAAAGCATAATTCCATTAATAATAGAGATTATATTCCAAGGAGTAAGCACAACATGACCGGTCCTGATTAGAAAACGGGGTCCAAATATGATCCCTATGAGAATCTAGAAAACAAGATAGAGACCAAGAGGAAAAAGGCAAAAGATCAGAGCCAAGATAGCCAAAGCCAAGACATGAAAGGACCAATAGATTGCATTCCGTGAGATCCCCAAATAAATAATCAAGAATCAAAACAAGACAAGAGATAACCAAGACAAAAAGATAGTAACAGAGCACAAGCCATTCTGATCCCAGTTGGGAATAGAAACAACAAGGGAAATATAGATCACAATCGAAATAATACAATAGAAATAGCAAGGGCAATAGAACACCCCAACAACAAAATAGTTAGTAACAGGATACAAATTAGGATCCACATTAGAATCCAAAAAACAAGACAAAGAAATAACCAAGATAAAGAAAAGGCAAGATCCAAGACCATGGCCAAGACAAAGAAGGGACAACATAGTACCATAATTGAAAAGCTACCCAGACACCAATGACCAAAACAAGAAAGATAACTGGATGAGCATAAAGCTTAAAACCCTTAATCATATCCAAAAAGATAATCAAACACAGAATAACTGTGTGTTGAGCAAAGACAGTAATCAAAGAGCCAATCCCAACAGCATAGGGGTTATTGCCACATTGGAACCCACCAGCAAAGAGATCAAAAATTTTATTCAAGTGAAAAGCATCATTAGAATCCAACCAAAATAAGATAACAAGTAACCAAGGCAAAACCATCGAAGAATAAATAGGACAAAACATCCAAAGCATTCCATAAAACCACCCATCCAGATAAAGCAATTAATACAAGTTTAACCAAAGAAGATGGAGAGAGCAGAAAAAGATAGATGGATCTGATAAGCAAAAAACAAGTAAGGGATCAAAACAAAATCCACCAAGCAATCATCAACATTTTAAACAAAACAAACCAAATCCTAAAAACAAGAGTATTAGTCCAAGGTACCAACAACCAAGAAGAGACATTTAAAGCATTAGCAGGATGAACATAAGGAACATTCATAACAAGAAGAACAATATCCCAATTCAGCCCACAATCCTTAGAAATACCCCAGGCTTGCCATATAATAACAATCATTGAGAGTATACAAACCATAGGTTAAGATCAAGTAGAAGCTTGATTAGTACGATCGCAACAATACTAAGATTAAAAGGGATACTAAAGGTTAAGACAAGAGCATAGACAACTAATCAGATAAACCAAATCCACAAACATCCAAAGTCTTAAAACAGCAAGAATGTAACATCAGACTATAGTACCTCTCAAACAGAAATGACACTCCAATCCAAGAAGGTAACAACACAAACCCAATAGATGCAGGATTACAATATAAACAATGACTGTAAATATGATTCACAACACCCCAAATGAGCAAACACCGTAAAATAATCCGCAATCGAAAAGTCACTCCCATCAGAGCAACAAATGCAACATTGTAAGCCACTAGAATATAAAATAAGAAGATGATTCCAAGTAGAGACATCAATACCAAGCAAGAATTTTAAGACAATAAAGGTCCAAAACCAACTTGCTAAGACAAGAAAGGTGCAAGATGGAAAAAAATGGAGGAAAACTGGGAGAAGTCAGCAGCCAACCCAAAGGGATTAAAACCAAATCAACAAACAAATCAACAACAACCATGGCAAAGAAACCTCCAAAACCCAAAAGTAATTAAACCCAATCCATTCCAAGACAAGGATATCGCAAAATAACCATTAAAAGAGACCGTGGTATTACAATTTCTTCCTCATGAAAGCGTGGTAGGCATTATATAAGCAAGGATAGCCTACATGAAAGTCCTCAAGCCCAACAACAACCAAAAATTCCTTTCAAAGATAAGTGTTGAAACCTTTATGAAATAGGCCTTTAAGGAGGAAAGAGTCCCAAGGAATGTAAGCATCACCAAAGAAATACTATAATCATCAAAATAAAAATCAACCAAAGATAATGCACACTAATCGCTGGTGACATAGGTAGTAGCAATGCTCCAAGCCATATTGTCGAGAGAAAAACGTTAAAGAAGTTAATAAAATCTAAGCCCATCAAAATGAATAACTTCCTCCAAAGAATGGTTAATTCTCTTTAGAAATGAATGTATCAATGAAATTGAATTCCCAAGTGGGATTGCGTTATAAAACCAATGTAACACAAGGCTCAACTGGTTCCAATTCAAGAGATTGATGTGCATATAGTTCAACATCGCCCATAGTAATGTAAATGCCAAAAATAGAAATCTTCCAACTAAAGGAGAAGGGTAAAGGCGAAGTCATGGAAAGAGCACAAGACAAAGAATGATATCTATGAGGAGTATCCATAAAGAACACAAGGAAATAGAAAACCAAAAAAAGGAAGGGCTAAGAGGAGAATTAGATTCTGAGGTAAGGAAGCCCGTCCAAGTTAACTGCACACGCAAGTATTTGGGTAATGTAAATTGATCAAAGAAGATGATATTGTCTAATCTGCACCCAATTTGCAAGGTAGACAAAGTACCTTCACCAAACATGAGTGATGGTAAAATTGAGAGAGAAGAGCCCTAGTTTGCTTGAGGAGGTAGTACAAACAAGCGTTGCTCATATTGGTAGAAGTCAAAAGGTCAATCAAGAGAAGAGCCCACCTCTATCCAAATATTGAGCCACCATTTTGAAGACAAATTTCTAGAGCTTTGTGGACCGCCATAAGCTCAAGAGGGATAGTGGAAATAAGGGGATAAGCAAATGCACATAGGACTATACCCTTAGAATCTAAAATGCCTCCACAACTGAGCCATTATGAGTGAGCCATGATAATTTTAATAATATGATCAAGAGGTTTTTCCAAAACCATTCTATCATTTCGATAGTAAGGTCTGGAAGGTTGAGGCTTATTGGCTACATAAATTTTAAATATTGTGATGAATTAAATTGGCTTTAAACAAGTCACAAATTTTGTTTTTAGTTCTATAATAATCCTCATGTGATTCATACAAATCCCACGATGTTTAGCTTCATTTCCCATCCATATGAACCAAATAAGAGTAATGGCGATTATGATTTTAATATGACCTTTAATTGCATTGTCAAAGTAAACTTCAAGAAGTTGATATAAAGTAAAAGAATAATTAAAATTGACATTGAATATATCATACCAAATCCAAATTTTAGAGGCAATAGCCCCATTAACAAAAAAAACATGGTTAACATTCTCAATATGAGAACAACATTGACATTTAGAGGGTAAATAAAACCCTTTACCCCACAACAAAGAGTCAATAGAATAAAGTTTTTAGGATATGCCAAGTTAGAATAGAGTAAGAAGAGGGATATTGTTATTCCAAATTTTGGAGAACACAATAGAAGAATTGAGTGTCTTTAGTGTGAAGCCACACATTTTAAGGTTGAAATCCCCATTATGAGATAGTTTAAAGATAATCTAATCATGATTGTTAGAGTGATAGGAATATTAGTAATCATATTTAAGAAAGTGGAAGGAATAGAATCAAGAATCTTACTAGTGTTCCACTTGTGGTTTTGCAATGAATTAACTCTAATAGCAAGTGGAGTGAGTGTAGATTAAGTCATCAATGGATCCACAACCAGCTTGTCTTGCCAAAAGAAGGAATTGAGTTTATGCCCCAAAAAATTAAGGATTCTGATCCCATTTGAGAACAAAGTCTTCTCCACAGGAGAATCACCCAATTTAAAGGGACAAATGAGAGGATGTTTACCGGCAATATTTAGAAGTCATGAAATTCCCAAAGACTTTTTTTGCTCCTAAAATTCCACCAAAGTTTGTATGAGAAGGCATTGATAACTTCTTTGATGGGTTTACATCCTGCACCTCCCTCTTCAAGAGTACCACAACTTTAGACCAAGATGACCAAGCATTCTTTTAGAGGAGGTATTGGTTCCCAAAAAAAAATTTGTTTAAGAGATGCTCAATTCTATTGATGGTAGAGCAGTACAATGGTTTGAAGAAGGTATATAGGCATGGAATTTAGAGTGCTCTTGATCAAGGTAAGCCTACCAAAAGAGAGTAAATGAAAATCCCAAACCAAAAATTTTGTTAGAAATTTTGAATTAGATCATCAAAAGGTGTGATCTTTTTGGCCTTTAAAAAAGGCCCCAAGGTAATTAAGAGGGAGTTGATTTTGCTTAAAATTAGTAATTATGGATATTTGGTTAAGTCTATTAGGAGGAATCTTAGTTGAAGGAATAAAATCACATTTTCCTTCATTAAGAAAAAGACCACTAACTTTACCCTAAGAATGGCAGTTTTAATACAAGAAATTACCAAATCAAACAAGACATTATCCTTTAATAACTAATAAAATAGGATAAAATAAAATGCAATTTAAAATTGTACAAAAGTAGTATTTCACAAAATGATTTAATTCCCAAAGATAATAAAATTTGATTTTACAAAAGGCCGACAAAGCTTTATCAAACAAGCTGAAACCCATATCATCATCATTCCTCGGTTCTTCCTTCTTCTTTCTATAAGGCACCAAGAAATATAGACGATCGTGGAGCGACAACCACATTAAATTTACTAGGATCTTTCAAATAGTCCTTAACCTTCTTGGCTTACTGAATGTGTAATCTGGCAATCATGATGGCGGGATATTCTTGTAAGCTGATGAACATGTGGGTGTTGCCAAAGGGTGGGATAAGAGAGGGATAGTGAGAGAGAAGTGGTCATTAAAAGGCCCGTCAAGCACTTCTCGATGAGGTCATCTCTAGTGAGGTCAAGCACCTCAAGACTGAATATCTAACCATCATCATACATAGACTAGATAACAAGGCCATAAGAGAATGGCCTAATCCCCTGGGAGAGCTAGGATCCCACTTTATTTCTTTTTTATATAGTTTAACCGGGTGATAATTTCAACAAGATCTTTTGATCTTAGTTGGGATATTGAGAACCTAGAAGAAAGAAACTGAAGGATCGCACTGTTGCTGAGGAACCACAACATTAATAGGTGCAACAAGATCAACACAAAAGAACACCAACTTTGTATTTCATAACCTCACGACTTCTTTAAGATCACATTTTGTAAAATTAGCTCAATATTTTAAGGTTTATGGTTTAGGTTTGGCTTAGGGTTTATGTTTTTTTATTTAGGGTTTAGGTTTAGGGTTTACAATTGGTTAGGGTTTTGGGTGGGTTGGGTTTAGAATTTAGGTTTGTAGGTTTAGGTTCTAGGTTTAGGGTTTAGGCTTAGATTTTTTAGGATTTTAAAGTGCAAATTGGTAGGTTTAAGTTTATTTAATTTATTTTTATTTATTTTAGTTTATTTTATACTTCAATTTTACTTAGGTTTATTTTTTATTTTTATTAAGATTAGTTTATTCTTTTTAGGTTTATTTATTATTAGTTTAGGGTTTTATTTTACTTTATTTTTAGTTTAGGTTTTTTTTAAGGTTTAGGTTGAGATTTTATTTTATTTTTTTGGATTAGGTTTGGTTTTATTTTAGGTTTATTTTAAGTTTTATTTTTTAATTTAGGTTTAGGTTTACGTTTTATTTATTTTAGGTTAGTTTATGTTAGTTTAGGTTTAGGTTTATTTTTTTTTTAAGTTTAGTTTTTTTTAGTTTATGATTTAGGTTTTATGATCTAATTATTTATTTATTTTTTAGGTTTAGGTTTTTATTTAGTTTTTATTTTATTTTATTTTAGGTTTATTTTAGTTTATTTTACATTTAGTTTTATTTAATTTAGGTTTTTATTCTTAGATTTATTTTATTTTTTAGTTTAGTTTATGTTTTCAATTTTATTTTATTTTGATTTATTTTATTTTCATTTCATTTTAAATTTAGATTTAGCTTAAGTTTTAATTAAGGTTTTTATTTTATTTAATTTTTTTATTTAGGTAGGTTTATTTATTTTATTTTAGGTTTATTTATTTTAGTAAGTTTGATTAGGTTTAGAGTTTGGGTTTAGAGAGTGGTAGGGAGTAAGAGAGGAGGGTGGGTAGGTCAGTTAGTGAGATAGGGAGTGTCAGTTGTGGTTTGGGTAGGGTGTGGATGGTTAGTGATTAGGATTAGGGTAGGGAGGAGGTGTGTAGGTTTAGTGAGTAGGTTTAGGTTAGTGGGAATTAGTTTTATTTTATTTTATTATTTTGATGGTTATGATAGTGTAGGATTTAAGTTTTAAATTAAAAAGATTGGTTTATTTATTTAATTTATTTAGTTAATTTATATTATTTAATTTAGGCTTATTTATTTAGTTTATTTATTTTGGTTAATTTATTTTTAGGGTTATTATTACTTTAATTTTATTTTGGGTTTAGGTTTTAGTGAGTTTATTTTAGTTTATTTTTTTAAGTTTTATTTTCTATTTTTAGGTTTAGGATTAGGTTTTATTTTATTTTGGTTTAGGTTTTAGGTGTTTATTTTAAGTTTATTTTAGGTTTTCTTTAGTTTAGGTTTTTTTAGTTTATTTTATTTTATTTAGTTTTGTTTAGGTTTAGGTCATTTATTTTAGGTTTAGTTTTATTTATTTTAGTCATTTATTTTAGTTTAGGTTTAAGTTTAATTTGTTTAATTAATTTATTTTATTTTAGGTAGTTTTTTTTTATTTTAGGGTTTAGCTTTATTTTTATTTAATTTTATGTTTAGTTGTCATTTAGTTTTTATTTTATTTTATAGGTTTATTTTATTTTATGTTTAGTTTTATTTTATTTAGGTTTTGCTTTTTATTTTATTATAGTTTGTTTAGGTTTTACTTAATTTATTTTAGTTTATTTTATTTTTATTATTTTATTTTATGTTTAGTCTAGGTTTAGGTTTTGTTTAGGTTTGAATTTTATTTTATTTTTTATTTTATTTAAGTTTAGGTTTTTTATTTATTTTATTTTTATGTTTTATTTAGTTTTGGTTTAGGTTTTTAGGTTTTTAGGGTTTAGGGTTTAGGGTTTAGGGTTTAGGGTTTAGGGTTTAGGTTTTTAGGGTTGGGTTTGGGTTTAAGGTTTACATGGGGTTTAGGGTTTTGGGTTTAGGTTATATGGTTTAGGTTTAGTGTGTTAAGGTTTTATTATTATTATTATTTTTAGGCTTTAAGGTTTAGGGTTTAGGTTTTAGTTTTAGGGTTCAAGTTTTAGTTGATGAGGATATTCCTTCTACTTTTTTTTTGTGAATGAATTTTGAATTGCATTTAATTTTATCCTATATTATTATTAGGATAATGTCTTGTTTGGTGAGGACATTCTTGTAATCAAACAAGACATTATTCTCAATACTCTTCCTTCTTCTCTTCCACAATAGGAGTAGAGCGGCGAAAGATCAAGAGCCATAGTAAATTTGCTAAGATCCTTCAAATACTCTTTAAACTTCTCAGCCTGTGCATATGTGTAATCAGTGGCAATCACGATGGTGAGGACATTCTTGTAAGGGTTGATGAACATGTGGGGCACTACAACAAGGGTGGGATAAGAGAGGGCGAGTGAGAGAGAAGTGAACATTGAAAGGACTGCCAAAACTTCTCGATGAGATCATCTTCACTGAGGTCAAGCACCTCATGACTGAACACTGAACCATCTTCACTGAAGAATTTTTGTGAATTTTTGAATTGCATTTAATTTTATCCTATATTATTAGTTATTAAGGATAATGTCTTGTTTGGTGAGGACATTCTTGTAATCAAACAAGACATTATTCCTCAATAGGCTCTTCCTTCTCTTCCACAAGCGAAGAGTAGCGAAAGCAGAGCAAGAGCCACAATAAATTTGCTAAGATCCTTCAAATACTCCTTAAACTTCTCAACCTGCGCATATGTGTAATCAGTGGCAATCACGATGGTGAGGACATTCTTGTAAGGGTTGATGAACATGTGGGGCACTACAACAAGGGTGGGATAAGAGAGGGCTAGTGAGAGAGAAGTGAACATTGATAAAAACTTCTGATGAGATCATCTTCACGGTCAAGCACCTCATGATAACAGAACCATCATCAAACATAGACTGAACTACAAGGCCATAAGATAATGGCCTAATTCCCAGCTTAGCGAGGAGAGTAGCCTCTGAGGATCTCACCTTATCATCTTTTTTAATAAGCACAACTGGGGTGATAATTTCAACAATACCCTTGTTGATCTTTATTGGGATGTTGAGAACCTAGAAAAAAGAAGTCTGTGAAGGATCCAGACCAATGTTGCCTGGAGGAACCACAACATCAATAGGCGCAATAAGACCAACATGGGTTGCACCGCTAACTTCATACTTTGCAACCTCTTCACTGACATCTTTAAGATCACCTTTCATAAAAATTAGCTCAATCTGGGTTTAGGGTTTAGGGATTATTATGGTTTATGATTTTAGGGTTCAGGGTTTAGGGTTTAAGGTTTAAGGTTTAGAAATTTTTAGGATTTAGAGTTTAGGAATTTAAAGGCTTTAGGGTTTACAGTTTATGGTTTAGGATTGTAGTTATAGTGTTGTAGGTTTAGGGTTTAGGGTTTAGGGTTAATTTTAGAGTTTAGGGTTTAAGATATTAGTATTAGGGTTTTTTTTTTGAAACTTAAGTAAACTCGTAGGTTTAGGTTTATTTAGTTTATTTATTATTTATTTTAGTTTATTTTATTTTTTTATTATTTATGCTTTTTTTATTTAGTTTAGTTTATTTATTTTAAGATTATTTATTTTAGTTTTGGTTTTGTTTTAGTTTATTTTTAGGTTTAGTTTTATTTTAGTGAGTTTATTTTATTTTTTAGGTTTAGGTTTTATTTTATTTTTAGGTTTAGGTTTAGTTTATTTAATTTTTACATTTAGGTTTAGGTTTTATTTTAGGTTTATTTTTAGTTTATTTTATTTTATTTACTTTAAGTTAGGTTTATAGGTTTAGTTTATTTTAGGATTAGTTTAGGTTTTATTTATCTTACTTTAGTTTTAGTTTAGGTTTAGGTTTATATTTTTCTATTTATTTTATTTTTTATTTTATGTTTAGTTTTTTAGTTTAGGGTTTAGGTTTATTTTTATTTATTTTAGGTTTATTTTATGTTTAGGTTTTTTATTTAGTATTTATTTTATTTTATTTTAAGTTTTTTATTTCATTTTTACATTTTAGTTTTTTTTTATTTAGGTTTTTATTCTTAGATTTAATTTATTTTTTATTTTAGTTTAGGTTTTAGTTATTTTATTTTAGTTCAACTTTAATTTTAATTCATTTTATTTTAGATTTAAGTTTAGGTTTTAGTTTTTTGGTTTTATTTTATTTATTATTAGATTTTTTAATTTATTTTAGGTTTTATTTAGTTTAGGATTAGGTTTTTTTGGTTTTAGTGTTTAGGGTTTAGGGTTTGGGTAGTTTGGTTTTAGGATTTAGGGTTTAGTCTTAGGGCTTTTTTATTTATTTGTTTTTTTTATTTAAGGTTTAGGATTTTTTAGTGTTTAGGGTTTAGGTTTTAGGGTTTAGAGTTTAGGGTTGCAGGTTTAGGGTTAGTTTTAAGGTTTAGTGTTTAGGGTTTAGCGTTTAGGGTTTAGGATTTAGGGTTCAGGGTTTAGGGTTTAAAGTTTAGGGTTTTTTTAAAATTAAGTAAACTGGTAAGTTTAAGTTTATTTAGTTTATTTTTCATTTATTTTAGTTCATTTTATTTTTTATTTTTATTTAGACTTCTTTGTTATTTTTATTTTATTTAATTTATTTATTTTAGTTTAGGTTTCTTATTTTAGTTTATTTTTTAGATTTAAGTCTAGGTTTAAGTTTATTTTTTAGTTTAGTTTTATTTTTAAGTTATCTTTTAGGTTTAAGTTTTATTGTTTATTTTTAGGTTTAGGTTTAGGTTTTTATTTTATTTTTTTAGGTTTAGGTTTTAGGTTTTTATTTTAGCTTTATTATTAGGTTTTATTTTTTAGTTTAGGTTTATGTTTATTTTTAGTTTATTTTTTTATTTAGTTTAGGGTTCAAGTTTAGTTTATTTTAGGTTTTGGTTTAGGTTTTAATTATTTTAGTTTAGTTTATTTTAGTTTAGGTTAATGTTTATTTTATTTTTTTATTTTAGGATTAGGATTTTTTTTAGTTTAGGGTTTAGCTTTTATTTTTTTCTTCATTTTTAGGTTTTATTTATAAGTTTATTTTTTAGTTTAGGCTTTTATTTAGTTTTTATTTCATTTTATATTAGGTTTATTTTATTTTTATTTTACATTCAATTTTTATTTTATCTAAGTTTTTTATTTTAGGTTTATTTTGTAGTTTTGTTTAGGTTTTTATTTTAGTTTTTTAATTTTTTATTTTATTTTATTTTTAGGATTAGGTTTGGGTTTAGGTTTAGGTTTTAATTTAGGTTTTTATTTTATATTATTTTTATTTAGGTTAGGTTTTTTTATTTATTATATATTTAGGTTTTATTTAGTTTAGGTTAAGGTTTTAATGTTTTAGGGTTTAGGTTAAGGGCTTTAGGATTTGGGGTTTATAGTTTTGTGGTTTAGGGTTAGGGTTTAAGGTTTAGGGTTTTGACTTTAGGGATTAGGTTTAGGGTTTAGGGTTTAGGTTTAGGTTTAGGGTTAGGGTCATGGTTTGGGTTTAGTTCAAGTTTTATTTTATTTTATTTTTAGGTTTTAGGTTTTTATTTTTTATTTTAGGTTTTTTTTTAGTTTAGGTTTAGCTTTATTTTTTTTAGTTGATTTTATTTTATTTAGTTTAAGATTTAGGATTAGATTATTTTAGGTTTAGTTTAAGTTTTATTTATTTTAGTTTAGTTTATTTTAGTTTAGGTTTAGATTTATTTTATTTTGTTTATTTTAGGTTTAGGTTTTAATTTAGGGTTTAGGTTTATTTATTTATAGGTTTATTTTTAGGTTTAGATTTTTATTTAGTTTTCTATCTTATTTTATGTTTATGTTTATTTTAATTTATGTTTGTTTATTTTATTTAGGTTTTACTTTTAGGTTTATTTTATTTTTAAGTTTAGTTTTAGGTTTTATTTATTTTATTTTAATTTAGTTTAATTTTTTATTTTATTTTATTTTACATTTAGGTTTAGTTTAGGTTTTACTTTCTTTTATTTAAGTTTAGGTTTTAGTTATTTTATTTTTAGATATTTTATTTAATTTTAGCTTTTTTAGTGTTTAGGATTTTTAGTTTAGAGTGAGGGTTTAGGAGGGTATTTATTTAGGTTTAGATTTAGGTTAAGGTGGTGGGTTTAGGATTTGATTTAGGTTTAGGTCAGTAGTTTAGGGTCAGTTAGTTTTTTGGTAGTGTTGGGTAAGGGGTTAGGGTTTAGGGTTTAGGAGAGTTGGGTTTTGTGGTTTAGGGTGGGTTTTAGGTTAGGTCAAGTTTAGGATTTAGTTTTTTAGTGTTTTATTTATTTTATTTTAGGTTAGGTTTAGGTTTATTTTTATTTGTTTATTTTAGGTTTAGTTTTTTAATTTAGTGTTTAGGTTTTATTATTTTTTTAAGTTTTCTTATAGTTTTATTTTAAGGTTTATTTTATTTTATTTAGAATTTTATTTTATATAGATTTTATTTTCAGTTTATTTTTTAGTTTAGATTTTATTTATTTCTTTAGTTTATTTTATTTTATTTTATTATTTTTTATGTTTAGGTTTAAGTTTAATTTTATTTTATTATTTTATTTATTTAGGTTTTTTTATTTATTTATATTTGAGGTTTATTTAGTTTAGGTTTATGTTTTAGGTTTAGGGTTTAGCTTTAGTGTTTAGTGTTGGTGTGGTTTTAGGGTTTAGGATTTAGGGTTGGTAGTTTAGGGTTAGTTTTAGGGTAGGGTTATAGGTTTAGGGTTAGTTTAGGGTTTAGGGTTTAGGGTTAAGGTTTTCTTTTTAATTTTGTTTAATTTTTTTAAAATTAAGTAAACCTTTGGTTCAGTTTATTTAGTTTATTTTATATTTATTTTAGTTTATTTTATTTATTTTATTTTTATTTAGGTTTATGTTTATTTTAATTTAGTTTAGTTTATATATTTGAGTTTAGATTTTTTATTTTTATTTATTTTATTGGTTTAGGTTTAGGTTTTGTTTATTTTTTAGTTTAGTTTTACTTTTATTTTATTATTTAAGTTTAGGTTTTAATTTTATTTTTTTAGGTTTATGATTTAGATTTTTATTTTAAGTTTATTTTTAGAATTTATTTTTTAGTTTAGGTTTTGGTTTATTTATAGTTTATTTTATTTGTTTAGGGTTTAGGTTTAAGTTTTGGTTTAGTTTATTTTAGGTTTTGGTTTAGGTTTTATTTATTCTACTTTAATTTATTTTAGTTTAGGTTTAGGTTTATTTTATTTTTATTTTAGGATTAGGTTTTTTTAGTTTACGATTTAGGTTTTATTTTTATTTATTTTTATGTTTATTTTAGTTTTAGATTTTATTAAGTTTTATTTTATTTTATGTTAGGTTTAGTTTTATTTTATTTAGGTTTTATTTTTTTTAGTTTAGTTTAGGTTCCATTTATTTTATTTTAATTTAGTTTTATTTTTTTTAATTTAGTTTCTTTTAGGTTTAGGTTTAGGTTTTTGGTATTAGTTTATGTTTTTATTTTATTTATTTATTTTATTTACCTTATGTTCTTTATTTATTTTATTTATTTTTATTTAGTTTAGGTTTAGGTTTTAGCTTTTATTGTGATTAGTTTAGGGCTGGGGTTTTTTTTGGTAGGTTTAGGGTTTGTGAGTTTAGGATTTAGGGTTTAGGATTTTTTTAGGGTTTAGGGTTTAGGATTAGGGTTGAGTTTAGTGGTTTAGGGTTTGTTTTAGGATTTAGTGTTTATGGTTTGATTAAGATTTAGAGTTTAGGGTTTAGGTTTAGGGTTAGTTAGGGTTTAGGTTTAGGGTTTTTAGGTTAGGATTTTAGGTTTAGGTTATAGGATTAGGATTTGGATTTAGTTTAGGGTTTTTTTAGGTTTAGGTTATTTTATTTTAGTTTAGTTTATTTTAGTTTAGGTTTATGTTTATTTTATTTTGTTTATTTTTGGTTTAGTTTTTATTTAGTTTAGTGTTAAAGTTTTTCTATTTATTTTTAGGTTTATTTTTTAGGTTTAGGTTCTTATTTAGTTTTCCTTTTTTTAGGATTATTTTATTTTTATTTTACATTCAATTTTTATTTAGTTTAGGTTTTTTATTTTTAGGTTTATTTTATTTTTGTTTAGTTTAGATTTTTATTTATTTTATTTTAGTTTAGCATTTATTATATATTTTATATTATTTTATGTTTAGGTCTAGGTTTAGGTTTCAGTTTAAGTTTTTTTTATTATTATTTAATTTTATCTAGGTTTAGTTTTATTTATTTATTTTATTTTTAGGTTCTATTTAGTTTAGGCTTAGGCTTTTAGGTTTTTAGGGTTTACGGTTTAGTTTTTAAGGTTTAGGCTTTAGGGTTGTAGGTTTTAGGGTATAGGGTTTAGGGTTTAGGGTTTTAAGGTTTATTTTAGGGTGTGTAGGGTTGTAGGTTTAGGGTTTAGGGTTAGCTTTAGGGTT